>OZ018320.1:107425731-107705144 GCA_963969495.1 Ceratothoa steindachneri
AACTCTAACATTCAATTCTTTACCTGTCTGTCCATAATAACATTTTTTACAATTATTGCAACCAATAGAATATACAATGCCTCGTTTAGGTGGTGAATTTTTTACGAGAAAGAGATGGATAGTGTTTTCATATTTAAAAATAACATTTTTGTTCAAAGGTTTTAGTAAATGAGGTAATTTAATGAAACTTTGGTTAAAAGGTAACACAAATACATCTTTGGCATAAAATTTAGGGATGTTACGATTAGGTTGATAAAATGAACGCTTAGCAGAATTATAACAATTTTTAAGTACGTAGAAAGGGTAACACAAATTTAAACCTATATTATATATCCTATCAACCTCTTTTACCAAATATTCGGGTGAAACAATTCTCAGGGCACGGAGAAACATGGAAGAGAAAACGCTTTTTTTGATACCAATATGGTGATCGGAATAGAAATGGATGTATGAGTATGAGTCAATGGCTGTTGGTTATCTATAAATTTCATATTTGAAACCTTGGTCTGTTCCGTGGATCAAAATATCTAAGAAATGGATGGTGTTATCTTTTTCATTTTCTAAAGTAAATTTAATTGAGGGGACTAACGTGATTTTTTCAAGAAAAGTATTTATATTAAGATCATTAGACCACAAACAAAGAATGACATCAACATAACGCATCCATAAAATAGGGGTTATGTTGGTCTGGGGAAGTATTTTGGATTCAAAAAACTCCATATATAGATTGGCTAGTACCGGGGACAAACAATTGCCTATAGCCATATATATATATATATATATATATATATATATATATATATATATATATATATATATATATATATATATGAAAACACTGTTTCACTCAATAACGAGTAAATAAACGGCTGAAGATGATATGGTAAACTACATATCGAAACTAATCCCGTTTTAATTACCGTTTCAATAATAATAATAAACTTTATGTTCTAATAATAGTGGTTTTCTTGCATATATATATATATATATATATATATATATATATATATATATATATATATATATATATATATATATATATATATATATATATAAGACACATAAGGCTCATGTATAAAAGAATGTAAGAGACGTAATGCACATCGCAGACTTATATGTAAACTGATAATTTAACAATAAGACAGAAATGTAGTTTTAATATAAAAATTACTTACTTCATTTATACATGAACTCCAGTCACCAAGGAGTCGGCCTGCCTGCTCATTCTTTATATCTAGCACTATGTCTTTCTCTATTTCTAAGTTAAGGATAAAAATTAAGCAACCTTGCAAAACACAACTGATCTTTACACACAGACGCACAGAATAACAGCAATTAAATAAAGACAGCGGTGTGCACAATAAACATTAGCTAGAGACCGATCTGACTGTCACCTGTACTGTACTCTTGGCAAGAGATGCCAGTTAGTCATTTACACCTACCAGGCTGGTTCGTATTAGCCCAAGTTGCTGGATAATTTATCCTTCCCTTAAGAATATTGTAGAACGGAAACCTTTCATAGATTGGAATTTAAATCCTAATATCTATAGAAATTACTTTTAATGTTTACGATTATAGATAATAACTTGGGCTGTAACTTCTGAGCCCGAGTCAAGCGCGTGTGAACATGTCGAGAGAACGTCTGCTATGAATGATAATTTTTTACACAGGGCACCTATAAGAGGACCGCCAGATGTTGAATGAAAATACATGAACTGTGACCAGGCTGAATAAAAGGAGCCCAAGTTATTGACTGTAATTACTTACTTGAAGTCAATGTTGGGCAGAAATTAAATCAGCTTGCAAATACACGTTTACATTACTACATTTATACTCGGGCTAAGCCTGAGTATATATATATATATATATATATATATATATATATATATATATATATATATATATATAGTTAATTAAACTTTATATACAAAAATTCAAATTTCAAACAACCCATTCAGATTATCAACGATCTGAGAACCTTCAACATTTCCACAAATGTGTCTTTGTTAGCCAGTAAGATTCTCATCCTAACTCTCTTTTCAAACTTCATTATTCAAACCAGTACGTTAGTCCTGAAATTTACTTTGGGGCTAATAAAACTAACAATCTTAGCAGGTCCGTAATTTGCAGTAATTGATTATACAATTCTTTAAACTGACAGTCCAAGTTTCACTTAGATCTTAATTAGCTTATATTATAGTCATATCCAACCTATTTCTTTTATTAACAAGAAAACACGCCCAACCTTCCCATTCTTAGCTGGTATTATTAGCAACTCTAAAATTGTTCTTTAACTTGAATTTGTTGAAGTACCGACTGCCATTTTTCATGGGATAACTTGTTTTTTCTTTCTTCACCCCTACCTTGCATCTCTTGCTAAGAGTTTTTTTAAATGCAGGCCACTGACAAAAAAAATATTCGTTATTTTTTCCCCCTCCTTATTTAATACTAAACATGATTATTCCATTTGGTCCCATCTCTAAGAATTTTTGGTAGCATCCCTGTATCAGGTTGGAACGAAAGTAATGTTTGATTTTATAGAATAAAATTTCAGATAGTATTTATTAAAGTATTGCCACTTGTTATCGTTTAGGAAAGCTACAATGAGTAATTTATATCTTTTTCTTTCAAATTATAAATATATTGTCCATAATCTTCTTTGGTACTTATCACTATGTTCGTCCCATCTAAGGGTCACATCATTTATTATATGAGTTTCATAAAGCTGTCAATGCAAGTACAGCGGCAAAATACATTCGGAACACTATGTAGATGATGCAATAAATGAAAGAAGTTTCAGGCATTGGGATTTCCTCTTCCGAAGTGGGTGGAAGCTGTTGTCGCAGCAATTACTGCTACAACTTTTATTAAATTTGTAATGCAATTTAACATATTTCATACGGTTGTCTTACACTAACTTCAAAGGATGGGAAAAGTTCCGGTGATTTGAAAATGTGTCCCGCACGAACTGTCCACGCCCAATATGCAACAACGTTTTGTTTGTTGTGAGTCATTAATTCAAGACAGCTTCAAGCACCTTTTTATGATCAGGCTTCTTACTAAAGATGAAAAGTGGATCCTTTATCATGACTTTTAAACGTCGTCGTTCGTTTACAAGCCGTTTTGGACCAAAGGTTGCCTTCCTTAGTCAATAGGAGGGGTGTCATCCTCCATCGCGATAATGTGCATCGTCACACAGATCGAATGACCAAATATCTCTTTGAGGAGCTCGGTTGGGAAATATTGCTTCATCCTTCTGATTATGACTTGTTTAGTGGATTCCAGAACCATTTAAATGGTCTTAGGTTGACATCAAGAGAAGAGAAGAGTTTGAAAACTAGTTGGATATCTGGGGGGTTTGGGGGCCGAATAAGAAGAAACTAAAAAAATTAAAGCTAAGGAAAGTAAAAAAAAGTAAAAGCTAAACATTATTTAATAGATAAAACTTTACAATTTCTTTATAAATTTGAACAACTAAGTCCTTTCCTTTATTTTGTTCCCTCCATAAAAACTCGCACATATAGGAGTCGATCAGATAACGAACAGTTCCACATTCATTTTTATCCCCCATTTCGCCTTGGCCCAAAGCGACTCTATTTGGTTTGTGTGGGAACCAGTTTCTGGATCTTTAAAGTTCTGCGAGTGGTTAAGAATCAAATGTTTATACCGCATCCCTGGCAAGGATTAATTAGAGATAACAATGTTTCTGCAGATCTATCAGGAACTGCATACATGAAACACTCGCACGTTTCTTTGCAAATCCCTCTGAAAACCCACTGCACTTGTAAAACCCTCTAGCCATTGTTCTTTCTCTAGTAAGTTCATACGTTGTCATTTTTTAAGGATAAAACAATGCTTATGCTTCTAAACAAAAGAAGATATCGTAAGACTAAAGATAACACAGCCTAATCACTCATGTAACCGGCCGTTCAGCATCTGGCTGGGAGACAAAATTGTGCCATAATACGAGAAAAGATCCGGGGTTTTTCAATTTTAATATATACCTACCATAGAATCGGACATTACTTTCGTTCCAATCTGATAAAACAATTAAATTTTACAAGAGATGAAATCGATTCTACGAGAGAGTCATTATAAATGCGGTAATAAATTTGAATTTCAAATTGTAATTTCTTTTTCTCTTCAAAAGTAATGGTGTCACTTTTAAGGCAAGCATTGACAGTAAAAGTGATAAACTTCTCATTGATTCTTCCGTTTACACAGTTAACTATATTTTGTTTTACAAAATCTTTTAGAAAAGTTTATAGTTTGATTTAAAAGGGTACAAATACAGGACATTGAAGCGTCCTTGTGACATCAATACGGGACGAAAGACAGAATCATAAAATAGAGGACATGTCCCTTATATAAGTGGGCGTTTGTCAGACCTACCCTCTAGCCCCATTATATCTTGTTTTATGTATTTGAAATTTAAGTCATAATAATTTTCAAGGCTTTGGTTCTTTCTTTTAATTCGCTTTATTTATGGTCATCCCTCCCCCAGCCCCGATTGCTGGGTGAACATTTCCCAATGAGAAATAAAAGCCTCATACGAAAGTGCAAGACCGTAATGACCCTAACCAAATTATTTATATCCTAGTTGGATAATTAAATATGTTTATTTTTTTCAAAATAATAAAACATCACTTACAACTACAACATACCCAATCTCACAGGAAAAGACTTCTGGCCGCACATACCACCAAAAGTGACGTCAGGATATGTCAAAGATTGCGTCGCCTCGCACGATTGAGGGAAGGAGGCGTATATCAAGGGAGTCTGCGGGACAGAGGCCTCGCTCTCAAGGTTAAGTTCTAAAATTCTCTCCACTCAAAGCCGCACTTTTGGCTTCACTCCTGAGGGCATCGACTGCGTCGTATGAAGAGGTCGAGTATCTGCTCGCACGAGCCACCAGACGAGCGGCGGCGGGTTTACTTACAAACAAAGACTATATTTTAGTTGATGCTCTTGTTACAAATGACCCATTTTGCACACATTATGCACCAGCATTTTATGCACACATTTATATATAGTAATAGCTACTTGCCCGCGCGCAGACACCTAATAGCTATATTATTTTAATGCACAAAATCTAAGAACAACTCTCAAATTTGTCGTTAGTGTCGACTAAGCTAAGGTTGTTGAACTCACACAGCGAATGCCACAGAAAGATGACGACGATGCAAAGAAAGAATGGCTGAGTGCATTTTATGGCTTCACCATTTGAATCTGTGACACTTGTGTGACGTGAGTACCGTCGCGTGTTTAATGAAGAGCCAACACAAGAAAATAACATTTACCCTTAGGTTAAACAGTTGAAAAAAATTGGAAGCCTACATGGCTAAAAAGCGTTCCGGTAGACCATTTGTTAGTAAGCATTCGATTGAAACTATTCGAAGCCCAAAGAAATCAGTCTATCGATGCGCTCGACAATTAAGGACTTGCAAAAACAACAGTTCCTACGCCCTTGGAAAAACATGTTTGTTTTACAGTTTCTAAACTTCAGGTGTTGCATGTACTCCGGCCAGCTGATCACCGCATCAGATACGAATTTGTTGATGATATTATTATGAGATTGACAATTATGAGCGGGGTTTTTTAGAATGTATAGTGTTAGGTGATGAGTTTAATTTTAAAGTTTCAGAGCATATCCATCAACACAATGTAAGGAACTGTGCTAGAGAATATCCACATACCTATGTTGACATGAATGTAATAACCCGGAAATTAATGTGTGGTGTTTGTTCTCGCACGAGATCGAGTGTTTGATCCATTTTTCTTCGCGGCCCTACACCATTAATCCACAAAACTGCTTTGCTACATGGGAGCATTTATTGACAATAATGTCAGCTTTCAGCAAGATGGCGCTGCCCCGCACAATACCCAAGTTGTTCGAGATGGATAGGAAGAGGAAGAGGAAGATGGAAGCCATGACGTTTGACCTTGTGTGAAGCTGACACCTTTGTACTATTATTTGTGGGGTTATCTAAAGCAAGGCCTGTTTTCATTGTACCTATTAAAGTTATTCATCAGTTGCCCGAAGGAATCAAGGAAGCTATCGTAACAATTCACCCAAACGGATAGAAATGATTCATCTCATATCAAACTAAGTTAGATAAAGTTATTCTTTTCGGAAATATTCATGTTGTATTTCTAAATAATGAATTTTAATATAAAATAACAGATATATAAAATTTTCTCAAGTTAAAATATAGAGTCATGTACGAAATAATGGTAAGTTAATCCTTAAATATATATACTTATTAATTTCTCAAGTTTGCCAGATTTTAAAAATAATCGTTTTGTGATGAATGTATTTGTTATCCCTAAGATTTGTTATAGTTTGAGAATGACCATATTTGTTACTTATTTGTTTAATTCTTTAAAGAAAATTAAACTTTTGGGAAATAAATATCATTATCGATTTCTTGCAGTCACTACCATAATAAACCTGTCCCTGAATGAGGACGATCTGGTTCTTCTCAGACAAAAAGAACTCTCAGAACCAGTTGCACAACACCTAGAGAAACAGATGGCTTCCCTAAAATTCATGTATCATGAAGACCAAGTTTCCCCCAACTGTGATGGTCTTTGGGCGTGTCTCCACTCAGGGTGACGTCATGGGGCCCTAACATCCCTCACTAGGTTCTTGGGAACAATTAGACGGCTATGTGGAGCTGCTGGAGACTGGTAAAAATTTTAGTTCTACAGATAACTATGTGTGGGGCGTGGTTGAGATAGAGACCAACTGCTGTGGCTGCAGCATCAAGAACAAGATCTTCTCAGGAACAAAATGAGGAACGAATGCAACAAGATTTAGAGCCGTCTTGAAGCCGCAGTGGAAACTGATGGCGGCTAATTTGAGTAAACTCTTATCTTCCAGCCATTATCTAGTTGATATTTTGGAATTTTTAAAATACATTTAGTTTAGCTGATCTGTTATTAAAGCCCTCAAATTTTTCCGGAACACCCTGTACATATAATGAATAAAAATATAACACTATATTTACAGGAAGGTTCGTGGCACTTTGGTAAAATTAAACAATTAAGTAAATTTAATCAATTATACATTTACCATTTTGTTTAATAAACTTTTCCCATTTATTAGTTTGAAAAATAATTGACAAAATTATTTGAAAGAACAAGACGCGCTATAAAAAACTTTGATCTACCAACGTACCTCTCCCTAAAAGAGACAATTGACAACTAGGCTAGCCTAGATGTTAACTAGGCCTAGTCTAGTTTGTTGCTGGCAATAAATGAGCGAATTTTTATAGAAACGAACATGTTAGAGCTCGTTAAACAGATTAGGGATAGCCTAACTATGCTAGACCTAGTTTCCCCTTGTCGCTTATTGGGGAGAGGTGCGGTGTTAGCTCAAAATATTTTGCAGAGAAATTCTTATTTGGGATCATTTCTCGAATAGCAAACACTCTACCTTTAAGGGTCGCTATTCTTGACATGAGAACTTTTGGTTTCACTATTCTCGACCGGTAAGAGCAGCATTGATTTAGTGGAAGAAGCCAAACAATTTATATTCAATAATTCTCTAGTCTGAAATGGATAGATCTATATTTACATACTACAGACATTAATTAATTAAACCAGTGATTAACTAGATGAATAAAAATGGACTAATTAGACATGAATTCAAATTTCATTCATGTTCTAGGTTGATGAACTGAACAAAGTGCGCTTATTTTCCAACTCCTTATATTGTAAAACAATAGAAAATTGCCATTATTTGTTTACAACTTTGCTTTTGTGGATTCTATGATGAAATATTTACGAAAAATAGACAAATTTTGTTTATTACCTGCGGCAAAGCGCCAGGTCTAGGTGTGGCTTTTTTTTCAAAAGGAGTAAACTTTAATTGTAGCATCTAGAGCCATGAAATGAGCCCATATGACCATGTGATATATGGTTATTCACCCTGGAGATTTCAAATCTGCCATCGGATTTGGCGCTGGGTGGCGCCATCTAGTGGCAGAAGCCTCATTTAGCCATTCAAAGGCACTTGTAAGTGATTTGAACCATGGGAAACCATCAATGCAATAACCATTTATCATCTTATCACAAAACGCTGCAGGACAATGGGGGGGACTTTCCCTCTTGTTCATCCATTGTTGGGCTAAAAACAAAAACCCAGAGTTAACTTTAAACAATTTAATTGAAACTTCCACAAGCAATATATATATATATATATATATATATATATATATATATATATATATATATATATATATATATATATATATAAAGTTAGTAGTGAATAGTTTTCCTTAATTCCTGTTTATAATGTAAATCACTTTCTCCTACAATCACCCATATGTAGTCTCAAATCACGTTTTCATTGTATACTCCTTAGTATCTATGTTCAAAGTTCAGGATATCTTGATGGAACTGCTTCCCTTGCTCCTCTGAATATTCTCCCTGACCTTGTCAAGATGGGCATCAAGGATGTGCACTAACAAACTACTTCATGTGACCTAGTTTTAAGTGCAATGTAGGAAACAACCCATTTTGAGGGTAGATCAATTGCTCGTGCTTGACATCATGCCCCCCAACAGAGAACTCAGCCCTTTGTGGCCACAGAGATGACATGGAAACTTGGTAAAACCTACCTGGTGACGCATGGCAATGTTGTAAACCTCATTGAGATATATGAATGAGTCAAGAGAAGCGTTAGATGCTCATTCCCATTATAAGCAAGTACAGCTTTAATCGTAGAGCTGTTGCTAGCCGAGTGGATACGGCGTTGGTCTGCCAGCGTCTCGGTATCGGGTTCGATCCCGCCTAGAGCAGACACAAACATCAGCGCATGGAAAGATCTGGCTACCAATTGATCTGACGTCGAACAGATCCCTCTGCCCCGGTGCGACGAAGGTTCCACCTGAACGTTGTTTGGTATCAAAATATAATACTTACTGACGCCTCTCCCCAAAGAGGACCGGCCCCTGGGGCCCTCGGGCTCACCAGCGATTGTCCTACTGAACTGAATAAAGGCAGGTTGGCGAACCACCACCACTACTACTACACCTTTAATTCTTCTTGAGGAGCTGTCAATGAAGAGCCTCCATTTATCGGTACAATTCCAATTGCATAAAAGAGGCCAGATATGCCATTGCAGTAGCATAGCACAGATTGCTAAGTAAGGAATCTTATGATGTTTCCTTTGGCTCGTCACTTACCCATTTTCATCCAGCAAATCCCTCCTCTCTTTGAGCCTCGAAATCGAAAGCTCAACATTTGACTTTGACAAGACAAGATCTCTGACAAGATCGTTGAGGTCTCTCTGGTTTGGATATTTTGGATTCCTCTCAAAGGCCGTATCTCGGACACTGTAGTCTATATCTTCACTGAACTATTTGAGCTTCTGAATGGTTTCTTTCGACTAAGGGTTGCTTATTTCCTTCTGGAGGGGTAGGTACAGGAAGATCATTTTTACTATTTCGACTTTTACCATACTGTAAAAGCAAAAAAATATACTTCCTTACTTTTTTGGCTTATGAACAAACATGCCTTAAATACTTGTGACATTTAATATTTTACTCTTTAAAACAAAAACTTTTCTTACTTTCCAAAGTTTTCTTGCAGTGTTTATAACTAAAATGAGGTACTCAAGGTTTGTCTTCTTCCCTAAATGGCATGACTAAGTATGCTTTGTAAGCTTCCTACATTCTCATAGATACTGTCACACAGAACTGTCCGCAGATATAACAGAATGCATCTGGAGATTGTTTGCAGCTTCTTGGTGCCATTTCTCTTCTTATGTGTTCACTATGGTAGCTAGAGCAGAAATGATGTCATATCTGCGAATCTCTGTATAAATATTTGTGAAGTAATACGCCAGAATATTTCAGAATGTTCCAGAAGTTCGCCGGGCTGTTCTGGCAAGTGTGGAAACATTCTTGAAACTTCATTGAATTCTACTAAATTCTAGAAATTTCTCATTAAACCTAGAATTTGGGGGAAGGTTTCCCTAAAAGAAATAATATTCTATAACATTCCAACGCTTTTATAAAAATTAAGATTTACAATTTTCTTACCATGCTTTATACCAAAATTAATTATACCCTAGCATTATTTTCCAAACGGGCAAATTTAGAATTTCACTTCCCTACTTACAAAACCAAAGTTTTGGGATCAAAATAAACTTTTCTCATTTACTTTAGCTACAAACAACTGGAAAATAACACTTTTAAGCCAGGACCAAGAAAAAGGGAAATTGTTTACACAGTATAATTAATTTAATTTTCTTTTTTTTTTAATTCAGTCAAATCGGCACGAACTTTCTGGATGACCTAATATATTAGGATGTTTTCTACAACTTTTAAGCCAACCTACTAATATTAGTCCAAGGTTGAATAGCAGAATGTGTTGACAACTCTAATTCATTAACTCATTAGTTCACCAGTAGGTAGTGCGAGTTACAAAGCACATAAAGAATTAGAAGAAGATCATGTTTGCAATTCTTTATGGTATAAATTTCAAAAGGGTAAAAATGTCACGCAAGTAATGATGAACATTTGGGAAGTGTATCCTGGTCTCTTTACTGTTTGTAGATCCTAGTAATAGTTTGAAAGATATAAAAATGTGAGTGTGATCATTCTGGTAAGCATCTTTCCGGAAAGCAAGCCACTTTCGATAAAGATCTGGTAGTGTTGCAAAAATAACACCATTTGCAAACAATACGATCGCACGCTTTCTTGTTAGACAGAAAGAGATATTGTTTCCTTACGGACAAAGTGTATTTATTTGTCTGTTAGTGCAAGGTGACTCCGTCCATGAACACTTAGAGAACTGATCTCAACGTTCCAACATCTGCAAAAGTTTCTCGACCAGAAATAACAATCTTTTTAGCATCGAATTAATTTAGGCGAAAACCTTTTTGCAGCGAATGATTTTAGACGAAGAATAATAGGTACTACATATTAACATGGAACAAAAACAACAATAGCCAACACTATAATCATGACTTCTTTCAAAGCACCGATATTGTTTATTATGAATTACTGGAAAAATGAATCATACCGCTAGAAGTGCCCAGCTTTGATGAACAGAGGCGTAAATCTCCTGCATAGCCATGCAACGGTTTACCGGGCAAACTACAAGCTCAAGTTTGCGATGGAAACTCCTACCTCATCCTATATTCCTATCAAATTTCATACATAAGGATTTTCATTTGTTTAGATTACTAGAGCATTTCATTTCCGCCAACACATTCAAAAACAAACAAGAAATTGACACGAGCCTTTCAAACTTCTTTTCGAAGTTACTAACCCCCAAACGCCTGAAAGGGGAAGTGAGAGATAAAAAATTTGCCTTGCCGTTGGGCTACTGTCATTCCTTCTGATGGAGATTATATTAATGGTATTTAATATTGAATTGAACTTCACCGGAATTTTCTTTTGTACTTATATGTTACATTGCTTTCCCCAAACTCTGATATATCTATCACTAATATCAAAGTCACTTTGTGGAAAATTTTATTAACAAACGTTTTGCCTCTTACCTTTATTAATATCTACAAGGAGATCTTTGAAATTATACTTTTATCTGAAACTTTAGATATTAATTTAATTTGATTCAGGTACAAGGTGAATGATATCAGGCTCTTCGAACGTCCACGGTTCTTTATCCTTTGAACCTTCCTGTCTTTGAGGTCGTCAATTATATAAGAAGTAATTTAAAATGAATAATTAAAGAGACAAATGTATTCAAAATGCTCTTTTTTGTTTGCAGGAACATAACAGGTTGAAACAGATGAATAAGGAAGCAGAGAGTAGTACTTGGTCATATATGAAAATAGGTTTAGGTGATGATATTATTTTAATTAAAGTAATAGAATATAAAAAGAGGAAGAATAAAATATGGAATGAGAAAACAAGGCTAATCTTGCTCAGATTTCTTTGTATTGGGCCGGGGGTGGAGAGTGCATCCATAGAAAAAAGAAAGAGAAACCGAAAATTTAAAATCACTCTTCATTTTTTACGGGTTCCACGTTGCCCCCTCCCCCCTTCATTTTGTATTATGCTCATATGAGCAAAACATTCGTGTGAGTGGTCGGCGTTTGAAGCAGCGATCCATATGAGGGTTTAGTCGCCTCTTACGAGACGCGCCAGAGGACGATACGGGTATTTTTCCTGCCCCGTATGGTTTCTAATTCTAAACTTGTTAAACCGATTTCCCACTAGCCAAGCTGAAACCCCACAAAATTACGAACAAAATCCTAAATTAATTCTGCCAGTAAAATCAAAAGGGATTTATGACAAATTTCAGAAATAATAATGGAAACGAGACTCCTTCCTGCTCAAGTCATCAAGAGTATGTTTAGGAATAAGAGCATCCTAATATACTAAGACTCCTGAATTAATGGAAAGTTTAACCCCCCAAAGAAAAGTTCGCCCAAACCCTTCTCAGAAATCTTAATACGTGATTTAATTAATTTAACTCTCCTTTACTATTCCAACTTAGCCGCTTTCACTTGCCTTTAACTACTTCTGACTTCAGAATGAAACTTTCCAATACCAAACTGTAAGTTAAGGATGTGCAGTTTGATGTGGGATAGCAACCTCTCCTGAAACATCAGTAATGTCCTGAAAGTTTTGCCAAATTTGCGGATAACATTGCACATAGTGGGAAATAGAATCGTTGTCTGTCTGTCCAACAATAATGTAATAAACCGAGAAAGTGTTGAGACGAAAAATCAATTGAAATTGTTCACATATATAGTTCCATAAAAAAATTTACTTTTGTGCACATGTCAATTAAAAGTGTATGAATACATTATTTTTTTTCTAATAACAATTATGACGCATGAAAGAAAAAATTAATGAATATTACGTTATTGCATTTGAACATTCTGTACAAATTTATGAAGGCCTGTAAATAAAACTGCTTAAATCTCAAAATAATAATAAATCTTAAGTAACTTGCCAAATAAGTATAACTTACCCTGTTTGAGCCTAGTATAGCCAAGCCTAGCCAAACATAGGATAGCCTAGCCTAATATAGAATAGCCAAGATGCGCCGGGCCTAACTTAGCATATATCGATGTCCTAATGGGGGGAGGAAGCATAAGAGATAGTCCTGTACCCTACCCTGTATGCCTATCACATACCCTGGAACCTGGTTTGGTATTTAGTAATTCGATGGAGAAATATCAGAAACTCATTAAAGATTAAAATTAGCCACGTAAACAATCCCCCAGCAGCCATTGTACAGGATGGTCCGAAAGTCTTGTCACCCCTTGTAAATATTGTATTAATTTTATATCTTAGATGGCATAAAGTCTTGTCACCCCCTGTAAATATTATTTTAATTTTATGTTTAGATGGTAGAAAGACTTGTCACCCCCTCTTAATTAATAGGACATGGCGCGCCATCATTTTGTGCTACGAAAATGATGTTCATTCAAACTTTCTCGATGTGCGACACTGTGAATGAAAGTGAATACACCGTGAGACAAGACTTTCGGATCGCTCTGTACATTTTCGAATAAACAAGATATGATGAATTAATGTGCACCGGCGACAGGGCGATGGAGAAGCATTCTGGGGTAAGTCGCAAGGGTGAGTGAGATGTGGACTGCACCAATGCACCAAGGTCAGAGACTTAGTAGCTGGCATAGTGCCACAGAGAGCCAGCTGGGGTTCATTCCGAAGTCATGTTTTGAGTCGTTGACTCGAGATAACTCTATCGATATACTACAACTTCCACTCCCCCGAAATTAATTTGGGGACGACAGTGATGACCACCCTCTCTCTCGGTCACAAACTTCTTGAATACAAAAGAGGGTAGAAAACAAGGTCTGCTGACCAAAAGGTCGCGTGCCCTCACTTTATAGAAAATTATTGCATATCATAGTATAGCATAGCACAGCATTGCATAATATAGCAAAGCATAGTATAACATAACATAGTATAACATACCATGGTGTATTATAGTATTGTATAGCATAGCATAGCACATAATAGTATAGGCTAGCATAGTCTAGCCTCGCCTAAAATAGAATAGTATAGCCACATACTTTAGCATAGCATAGTAGAGAATAGCCTAGCCTAGCATAGCGTTGTATTGTCTAGCATAGCATAGCCTATTATAGCCTAGAATAGCCAAGCCTAAACTTGTCTAGTATACCATAGCATATCATAGTATAACTTACCCTGTTTGAGCCTAGTATAGCCAAGCCTAGCCAAACATAGGATAGCCTAGCCTAATATAGAATAGCCAAGATGCGCCGGGCCTAACTTAGCCTAGCTTAGTATAATCTAGCTAGCCTAGTATAACCTAGCATAGTATAGCCTACTTTATCCTACCTAAGCTAAGTATAGCCTAGCCTATCTTATCCTAGTATAGCCTAGCTCATTAGACCCTAGTCTAACCTAGCATATTATAGTATAGCCTAGCTTAGCCTAGCCTAGTATAGCCTTGCCTTGCGTACCTTTGCCTAGTGTAGCGTAGCTTTCTATAGCCTAGCCTAGCCTAACCAGGTATAGCTTAGCATTGCATGGCAGAGCCTAGCCTAGCGTCGCCTAGAGTAGCCTAGCCTAGTATAGCCAAGCTAGAATAAGCCCCTACAGCCTAGCCAATATATCCTTGCATACGATAGGCCTAACCTAGCATACTATAGGTTAGCTTGGTATAAGCCTATCCTAACATAACCACACCTAACATAATATAGCCAAGCGTATCACATTATAGCCTAGCCTAGTATATCCTAGACTGATATAGCATAAAATACCCTAGACTAGAATAACCTTGCATAGCTTAGCCTATTATAGCCTTAGTTAGGTAGCCTAGCCTAACATAGTATTACCTAGCTTAGTCTAACATAAGGGTTACAAATTTCGCTAGAATCGGCCGAATAGTTATCATGTTATTACCCCCAAAAAATTCCAGGGCTAACCTTGGGAGGACTTTGGCAATTATATCATTAAGAAGAGGATGTAAAACAACAAAGGCTTTCATATTTCGTTAGAATCAGCCCAATAGTTATTTTGTCATTGCCAAAACAAAATAATTCCCGGGCTAACCTTAGGAGGACTTTAGCAATTATTTCATTTGAAAAAGAATGTAAAACAACATAAGTTTTTCAAATTTCGTTAGAATCGACCAAATAGTTATGACGTTATTACAAAATAAAAAGAAGCAAAACGGGGGACCGACCGACCGACATTGTGAGATGTAGAGTCGCTCGCGACTAAAAACCCCGCCACCATTACAGAGTTTGCTCTATAAACTCAAAGATATGGAAATGGCCGTTCAACTGAGAGCTTTCGAGAGGGCAGCACCCACTAACCGAGGAAAGAGGCAATGTGGATATCACTGAGATATTTCTTTTGAGAAAAGTGCTACAACCAGCGAGGCAATTTTCACTTCCTGGTAAAATAACGAGTTTGAAGACACACGTGAGAGAGAAAAGCAGACAAGTAGAGATATTATAAAAAGCGAAAATCAACTGGATGATTTCCACCGCAAAAGGGAATTAAGAAAATAAAAATGCTTTGAATGTATATAACCAGAGTAGCCAAACGAGGAGACTTCTAAAAAAATGGATAGAAGAAAAGGAGAAGGAGAAAAGTAACTTGAACCTTTATATTGTTTTTAAAGGCCTCTGATTTTTTTATTTGGTTTATTTTAAATATTTTCATGGAAGACCCTCTTTCTCTTTGGCTTCAGTGACCTTCTAGGGGAGCATAAGGTAAACTCTTACACCTGGTTTCTGGAAGGATGGCACACCATCTAGGTCACAGAGGAAGTTCAGTGCGATGACTTATAATGAAAGAGAAACTATTATTAAAACAGGTAGGCCTACGCCAACACTAGATTTGTCATCCAAAATAGGAGGCCTAAAGTCGTATAGGGCAGGTGGATTTTCCTACAACTATACATTTATAGGTTTATTTTGCACAGATTTTGCAGGGTTACAATGCATGGACCAAGTTATCCTTTTAATATTCATCCTAGCACACATAAGTTGACAACCAAGACTTCTGGCGGCCGGCCGAGCACTAATGTTTGGCTCCTCAAATCACTGCAGATTCACCTCTATTTCCGAATTTAGTACGAGAAGGTGGTCAATATTATAGCTTTCTTTAAGGGATCATCAAAAATAAAGTTGGCCTGCAGTTCATTCATTATTCCTTGATAATGAACTGAACAAGTTCGAAAGTACTTTTGCATTTTTTGCATATATATATATATATATATATATATATATATATATATATATATATATATATATATATATATATATATATATATATATATATATATATATATATATATATATATTTATATATATACATATATATATATATATATATATATATATATATATATATATATATATATATACATATATATATATATATATATATATATATATATATATATATATATATATATATATATATATATATATATATATATATATATATATTAAGAAAAATTATTGCAGTAACGCAATTAATTATGCGGTTAAAAGGCTATTTTTTTGGCAAACCAGTCTTCCTCAAAGCCTTCGGAAGGAGCTCTTCTCACATACACGAAAAGGTAGCACTTAAAATAGGCGTTCTCTCAGATACCTTTTCGTGTATGTGAGAAGAGCTCCTTCCCAAGGCTTTGAGGAAGACTGGTTTGCCAAAAATAGCCTTCTAACCGCATATATATATATATATATATATATATATATATATATATATATATATATATATATATATATATATATATATATATATATATATATATATATATATATATATATATATATATATTTATATATATATATATATCAGTGGCGAGCGGTGACTTTTGAAGATGAGGAAGCAATTCAAGTTTTACAAAAATAAATATTTTATTTGAAGTAAATATGTTTTTCATTAAAAATAGCTAGAAAATTGTAAGCTACTCACTTTATTTAAATTTTAAAATAGCTTCTGTAAGTATGCACAACCAGCTAGCCAAAATGTTCTATCATATTGGCCTACATTGTACATATTGACCACCCTCTCGTACTAAATTAGGAAATAGAGGTGAATCTGCAGTGATTTGAGGAGCCAAACATTAGTGCTCGGCCGGCCGCCAGAAGTCTTGGTTGTCAACTTATGTGTGCTAGGATGAATATTAAAAGGATAACTTGGTCCATGCATTGTAACCCTGCAAAATCTGTGCAAAATAAACCTATAAATGTATAGTTGTAGGAAAATCCACCTGCCCTATACGACTTTAGGCGTCCTATTTTCTCTCCAGATGGGAGACCTGCTCACGTCGCTGATGTTAGGCAGGTGCAGGGCAATTGCGGGCAATCCTAATAACGCCCGACCCAGTTAGTGTCCTCATTAGACTACTCAAGTACATTAAACACATTTTCACTTTTCTAACCTCACCACTCTCTCTAGAAACCTCTTCAAAACCTTTTTTGCATCGATTCTAAACTTCTTTTTTTTCATCCTGTGGCATCTGCGCATTTGAATGCTCAGTTAAAAGAGAGAATTGGTGAATTGGGATAAGTAAAAATGTTCACAGAGCTCAAACATTTAAAAGAGATGTCGCTTTGATAAGCCATAATCTGGAAGGTACGCAACTCTCCATTGTTTGACACGGGACTGATACACAAGCAAATCATGAAGTGGAGCGAGATTTGCCTTTAAAATATCTAATCATTTGGATTATTGGCTGAATCATGGACATAAACATGCAGATAAAGCCTTGATTATCCTATCTTCAATCTTTCAAACTCAAATTATGTCTAGTGTTCATTATTGTTAATATTGGATTTGAATCTCCCTGAGGGACTAAAGAGAATGATGTCCAGGACGAATGACCACTGTTCGCTTTCATCTCTATTTTACCTTTTTGCTCTTTTGATTCTTCGAGGGGGTAATTGTGTTCAATAGCGGGGGATTCGGAAACTTAGATTCTAGTGGTAAAATTTCACAAAACAACAGGATTCGTGAATGATATTTGCACATTAATTCTTTTTAACCCTCGCCACTTTCTCCACAAATTATTACAGCGTGGATCAATGCCACAAACTCAGTAACTAGATTGGATCTGCTCCCCCCACTTCCCCAACACAAAACTACTGGATCAAACTTAGTAAATAGTATATAGTGATGCATGATGGGTATATCATTAACGTCCATTTTGCCTCCGCCTTCGACGATATTTTTTATTCTAAATCACAAATGTTGAGGTTTATTTTAGAATTCTTAACCCCCTCTTCGCCCTCTGTTTGGTCTATCTAAGCGTGGAAAAGCTAGTGGGAGATTTAATAGTGTCCCAAAAGACGATACGGAAGAGGACTTGTTTCTCTTAGGGCAATGGGGGAGCTCCTCCAAACAAAATATTATGTAACTGATTCTCAATATTTTTTGGCTTCATACTTTCTGGTTATTGACATATTTGACCGAAAGAACGTAAGCCTTTACAAATTAAAGTGACAACCATAGAAATTATCGATACAGGTGTAGTACCAACTATGGATGCTACAATATGAAAAAGACGCACCATAGCTCGTCAAACGCCGCATCGCATCGGTGCATTAATGGACTAAGAAGTAGAACTACCATATTATAGAGCTTCCTTACAAATAAATATTCCTTATCACTAACTATAATTTAAAAAGGGGATTTTTTCGAGTATTTGAATAATAATTTCATCTTAGTCTGGTTATGACGTCTTTTTATCAAAGTTCAGAAATAAATATAAGTATTCAAGTTTTGTGAATTTTTTAAAACCCAAAGAATTACAAATGATGAAATTCAGAAAATTTATTTTTATATATCTTCTTCTATAACTATATTTTAGCAACGTGATAATTGGAAAAGGGGGAAATTTAGTTTAGAGTTCCTTTTTAAAATTATTATAATTGGCGAAGTTCAGAAAATTTAGAAAAATTTAACCATGGCTGCTTTTTCTTAGATTTTAAATTTTAATCTTAGTAGCGAAGCGCAAGCTCCCTCCGTAGGTGGGAGTGGCGAAGCCATTGCCTGGTTAGATGTATATTTGACTCGTTTATCGTGTCCCGAGGTAGACTAGTGAAAAATACATGATCAGTTACTAATAAAAATAAGAACATGCTTGGTATGACTGAAACAACATTACTATATTCAACTTGTAAAGAAATTGGAACTTGAGTATTTATCTCTTCATGAATTTTAAAATGAGATACTGAGCTGCGACGTTTTCATATATATTTCTTCCTACCTCTGTTCATTCACTCATGAATGTTTTGGTTTAGCTTTGTTTCCTCATTTTTTACTCCCAAGAAATGACCGTAGCTAATAGTTCTCCTGAATTTATGACTCAACTTCCGCGTCAGTCTTCTGAAGATATCAGACCAGTGCTGGTTAGTCGTCCAGGACAGTCCCATTGGAGGTCCGAGTCAGATTAAGGACAAATATGGGCTCTAGCACAAACCTTGAAGTACTCCGGTGATGAAAATGTTGAAGAACAAGTGCTAGAGAGCCAAGTTAACATGGTTAGAAAACGTCTAATGAAACTCTAGACCAAACTTCTTGATCAGTTTCGGTTGGGCCTCGCTCAAACTGCTCATCGGTCTATGGTCAAATATGAACGAAAATACAACGCTACTCTCCAATCCATCTTGAGTTTAGAAAAGGAATTCTTTCGCCAGCAGAGAATTCTCTTCCGAAGTGGGTTGGACACAATTCTTAAGGAATCTATACGTTACGCAGAGACTTCATTGGAACATTCTTCCTCTCATTTAGTGAAAGAAAGAAAGGTTTGAGCGATCCATTAGGACAAGGACAATGCCTTAGAATAATGTTCTTATAGGGTCAAACATGATGGTCATAGAACAAATATTTAAGAATCATCTTAATATTTCATGTGAGGAAGAAAGAGTTGAAGTATTCAATCACAGTATTGTATTTTGTACTCCTTCCTAATACCCATTTGACAAATAAGACACTATTAGCTTTCCAACT
Organism: Ceratothoa steindachneri; assembly: GCA_963969495.1. NCBI lineage: Eukaryota > Metazoa > Arthropoda > Malacostraca > Isopoda > Cymothoidae > Ceratothoa > Ceratothoa steindachneri. Next base: position 107,445,690 of record OZ018320.1, read on the forward strand.
AAATTCAAGTATAGGAGTAATCCTTCACATTAGCTTTATTGATTAACCGATAACGAATTTACGTTGAAAATAAAACATTTTTATATAATTGTTTTATTTTAATGACTTCCAACTGATTTTTTTTAAAGTCGTTCACTAGCTTCATATACCCGATTTTGATTCAGTTGTAAGCTAGGATTTACGAAATGAAAGATGCGAAGAGAGTTGGCAGGTAGGTTTCTCTAGTTCATTTCTTTTACTTCCTTACTGAGAAAATATGGCTCTCGGAATCCGGAGTCTGTACGGCGTCGAGGATGGACCGCAACAACTTGATTGCACGACACATTCGGTCTTATTTTTACTTGGGGAGATAGCCCCCCATCCCCCCCAGTAAGTCTGGTGAGAGAGGTGAGTGAGGGAAGCGCTCATCTCTACTGGTAATTAATGATTTTTTTAAGGATAATAAAATAATTACATCGAAAAAATACATTTATACAGCAAAGTAGGTTCTAGAATTATTGAAGACGCTCTCTTATCATTAAACTAAGCTGTGGATTCCTTTCGTGAAGAATTCATTCTATTCTAGTATGATCACAAATATGATTTGATATCCCTTACCACCGCCAACTCAAAGTAAGCTTTGGCATATACATGATGCTATAACAACTTAAATAATTGATATTCATATGGTGCAAGGTAAGAGGAATGGAGAGGATGAAGTAAAAACACAACGCATTCATCTTTTTCATGGGTCAAACGTGCCATGTTTGGGCATGCATTGCAATGAAGGAGGAGAAGACCTATTCAGTTGAACATGTCAGCGCCTATTTAAGAGCTTCATTTAAACGTCGCAATGGTTAGTAGGTATGAGCGAACTGTTTGTTTATTATTGAGGATTTCATAATTCCTTTCACTAAATGCAAAGCTGAGCCTTCTACTGCTGGATAAAAGTTGTACCCAATGATCTGAGTTAAACCAAAATAGAAAATTAATTTTTCTATTGTACAACATCAAATACCCACCTAATCCGTTGATGATGCCCCTCAAATCGGGGCTAATGCACTAATACCACCACCTCTCTGTCTTTTTCTGTCTGTTTCTCCTCACCTATCCTCTTCTTTTCCCATCTGCGTTTGCCTTTGCCTCCAACGGGGACTGCTCGTTTCACTAGTGTTTTCTGTTGGTGACCCGTGGTCGCCCATGTCCTCCTACCCACGCCTTACCCAATTTGGAGGGCGTGGGTACGAGGGCAATGTCTTGGCACCTAATATGGGCACACCTGCACAAATTCAAACGACACACATAGGCTTAATTCAACACGATTGCTCATTTATTCCCATAAACATGCGCACGCAAACTAACATATGTATGCACAAAAGAAAAGAGAGAGAGAGAGAGAGAGAGTGTGTGTTTATGCAGTATACAGATATTTGTCAAGGATGGCAGGCAGTGTGTGGCGTATCGCATTGTGCAGGAAGCCAAACAGTGGACATTACTCAATCCATCAAGCTCTTTTTATTGTCTCACGTTCAATCCTGTCCTCCTCCCTCCAAACCCCAACCCACTCCTCCCTCCCAAACCCCAACCCAGAGACCTCCAAAGGGGAGAGGTTAAATGATCCTGCTGTGGCTCAGCTGTGACAACCCGAGTGCCAATTTCCACATCTCCCACGTCCACTGATTTATACAAGCTTTTTCCATCAACCTCGAAGAGCTGGTCCAAATAACATCGTCCTTTGAAAAAACAAGGTCTGCTGACCAAAAACTTGCGTGCCCTCACTAATTCTGATTTATTTATGTCTTTACGACTTTGAAAACTTTTAATAATCCCGGAGTAACCTTGGGAGGACCTTGGCAATTCTATTATTCGGAAGAGAATGTAAACACCTTAAGGGTTTAAAATTTCGTTAGAATCGGTCGAATAGTTATGATGTTATTGCCAAAGAAAATTAATTCCCTGGCTAACCATGGGTGACTTTGGCATTTAAATTATTTAAAAGGGAATGTAGAACAATATACAGGTTTCAAATTCCGTTAGAATTAGCTGAATAGTTATGATGTTATTGTCCCAAAAACTAATTCTTGGGTTAACCTTAGGAGGACCTTAGCAAATATATCACTCCAAAGAGAATGTAAAACAACATAATGGGTTCAAATTTTGTAAGAATCAGCTGAATAGTTATGATGTTATTGCCAAAATAAAATAATTCCCTGTCTAAACTTAGTAGGACTTTGGTAATTATATCATTCGAAATTTAATGTAAAACAACATAAGGGTTTCAAATTTCGTTAGAATCATCGGAATAGTTATGATGTTAGTGCCAAAAGAAAATAATTCCCTGGCTAACCTTGGGAGGATTTTGGAAATTAAATCATTAGAAAGAGAATGTAAAACACCTAAGGGTTTCAAATTTCGTTAGACTCTGCCAAATAGTTATGATATTATTGCCAAAACAATATAATTATCGGGCTAAAATGAGAGGACTTTGCCAATTGTATTATTCGAAAGAGAATGTAAAACAAGTAATGTGTTTCAAATTTTGTTAGAATTGGCTGAATTATTACAATGTTATTAAAAAAAAAAAACGTGGACCGACCAACCGACCGACATCGTGAGATGTATTCACCCGCGACTAAAAAGTCACAACTTTCTAAAAGTTTATTAAAAAGCAGAACTAAATTATATTAATATATACATATATATATATATATATATATATATATATATATATATATATATATATATATATATATATATATATATATATATATATATATATATATATATATATATATATATATATATATATATATATATATATATATATATATATATATATATATATATATATTTAATTAAAATGGCGGGCCTTAACTTTTTGTCACACCTCATTTATGGAATTGAAAAGCGGATAGAATGGTCACACTCTAATTGCATAGTCTAGAATAGTATAGCATAGCACATTATAGCATAGTATAACATAGCATATTATGGCCTAGCCTAGAATCGGATAGCATAGTCTAGCCTATGATTTTCTATAATATTAGAACTTACCATACCATACTCTATGTAGCTAGCATAGTATAGCCTAGCCTTATATAGTATAGTTTAGCCTGGCATAGTATGACTTAGCCTAGATTAATCTAGCCTAGCCTAGCAGAGAATTTATAGTTTAGCCTATCTTAGCTTAGAAACCATATTAAAGCCTAGCCTAACATAGCCTAGTACAGCCTAGCATATATAGGATACTAAAGCTCACCATAGTATAGTTTATCATAGTATAGCCTAGCCTAGAATAGTATATTACATACAAGCTTAACTTAGTATAGTTCAGAGTAGTTTAACATAGTATTGCCTAGCCTATCCTCGTATAACCTAGGCTAGCCTAGCATAGTATAGCCTATCTATGTACCATAGCCTACCTTATCCTAATCTAGCTTAGCATAGTATAACCTAGCCTAGCATACTGAAGCTTACCATATTATAGTTTATCATAGTGTAGCCTAGCCTAGAATAGTATATTATATCATAGCTTAACTTAGTATAGTTTAGAATAGTTTAATATAGTATTGCTAGCCTATCCTCGTATAGCCTAGGCTAGCCTAGCATAGTATAGCCTATCTACCATAGCCTACCTTATCCTAATATAGCTTAGCATAGTATAACCTAGTCTAGCATAGTATATAAACTAGTATAGCCTAGCTTTAGCATAGAATATCCTATCCTATTATAGCATGGTATATCTTGGCATAGCACACTCAACCATAGTCTAGTCGAGCTTACCCTAGCCTATGCTAGCTTAGCATATTACAATATAATCTAGCTTAGTCTAGCGTAGTATAGTCAAGCATAGCCTTGCATAACATAATATACCCTTGTATAGCCCAGCCTAGTATATCATAGCATAGAATGGCCTAGAATAGCATATTATACCCTAGAGTAGCCTAGAATACCCTAGCCTAGTATAGACTTGCATAGCATAGAATAGTATATATTGGAATAACCTAGCTTAGTATAGTATACCTGAGCCTATCACAGTGTATCCTAGCACTGCATAACTTATTAAAGTATAGCCTAGCCTGCCTAGCAGAGTATAACCTAGCCTAACTTAGCGCAGCCTACAATTGTATATTAAAACTTAGTCTAGCCTAGCTTAGTTTCCCCTAGTCTAGTATAACCTAGCTTAGCCTAGTTCACTGGACCCTAGTCTAGTATATTCTATCCTTTCCTAGTCTAGTTAGCATATTCTAGCCTAGACTAGCATAGCCTAGTATAATATATCATAACATACCTTACCTTACCCTACCCTAGCCTAGTTAGTATAGTATAGTATATCATAGTACTGCCTAGCCTAGACTAGACTATTAGATCTTAGCCTAGGGTTGCATAGCATGCATAACATAGCCTAGCCTACCCTAGCAAAGCCTCGCTTATCCTAGCCTGTTATAGCAAAGACTAACCTAGTGCAGCATAGCTTAGTATATCATACCCTAACCTAGCATACCATAACGTAGCCTAGCCTAGTATAGCGTTTCATGCCCTCCCCAGCTTGGTATAGCTTAGCCAAACCTAGCCTAGCATAACCTACCCTAGCAATAACTATCCTAAACATGTATAGCCTATACTATACTATTATACCCTAGTCAAGTAAAGTTTATTATTGTCTAGCCTAACATATGTACTATATGCTATCCTATTATAGTATATTATAGCCAAAATTATCATAGTATATTTTACCTTTGTACATTATATCTTAGCATAGCTTAGCATAGTATAGCCTAGCCTATAATATCATAGCATAGCATAGCCTATTCTAAGCTTGCCTAGAAGAGTATAGCATATTATAGCATAGTCTAGTCTAGCAGAGTATCGACCGAAAAGTTATGATGTCATTGCCAAAACAAAATAATTAAGGGTTTTGAATTTCGTTAGAATCGGCCGAATAGTTATTATGTTATTGCCAAAACAAAATAATTCCCAGGCTAACCTTGGGCGGACTTTGATAATTAGAGAAATCTATAGAGAATATTAAACAACATAAGGGTCTCAAATTTCGTTAGAATCGGTCGAATAGTTATAATGTTATTACAAACAAAAAACAAAACGGGACCGACCGACCGACGAAGTGAGATGTAGAATCGCTCGCGACCTGACTCGCACGCGACTAAAAATGATCCGTTCACAGACGAGGGCACAGAACTAAGTCACAAGAGAAATAGGAATGATTAAACAAGATTATAGCAGGAAAAAAATGAAAACATTGAAAATTGCGCTCCTCCTCCCTAAATATTGGGGTGGAAAGAATTCTTGTCGAACCTACATTTATCAAAAACAACGAAAAGCTCATTGGTGCATGCTTAAAATCAGCTTTCGATTTTCATACAGTTTAGAACAAAATTGGCAATACACTACACGCAACTATGCATTAGAGCAGTGATTCCCAACGTGGGCGCTAACGCTCCCTTGTAAGCGTTGTTGAGGTACAAGGGGGTGCTGTAAGATGTTGCTTCACTTAAGGGGCGTTGAATGCACACTGGGGCGTTCGGCATTTATTCAATGTTAACCATATCAAGTTTAAATATTAGTCAATTATTATACCATACCTAGTTTGGACCTGTAGAAATCTATTGAAATACTGCAATTCTATGGAAAGCAAAAAATCTGCAGAATTGCAGAAATTTGATAAAATTCTACAGAAAATTCTACTAGATGGCAGTGATGTGTGTTAGTGTGCTTGTTTTCTCGCTCAGTTGGTGTTACACCACAGAGTTGCCAAATTGGCAATCTCGTAGTCATAATTCGTGAAAATTGATTACCTTTTAACTCTGTGGCCATGAAAAAATTAATGTCGATACTTATGTAAGTGCAATTATGAATTTTACTGATATACAGATTTAAAATTATATGCATTATTTGCATAGCTTAATATTGTAAACGCATTGTATTAACAGTATTGTACGACTAGTTGTTGATACTTCTTCACGCTGCATTTGGTTTGCGGTGACGTGTTTGATGCAAAATGTTACTGAAAAGGTTTGTTTGATGACGTTTTAATAAACCTCTGATAGCTGACTTATAGTTTGCTATAACTTCTTCAATAATGCCAAACATGCTTGAGGTTCGATCTGTACTTGTATTAAATAAGTATGCAAAGGTTCCACTCTTTATTATTACTTTAAACTTGATCCGTTTTGTACTTATATAAAACATGTACGTAACAACCACACTCTCTTGAGTCCACGTCTGTTTTGGATTGCTGTTAGTTTACGCGTAAGTTCTGTATTGGTAAGTTTTGTTCCTTTATGTGATACTAGTTATTTAGTGCTTTTTTGCAATAGTTTTCACATAAGCTTTGATGTTGTAATCTTTTTCATAACACTTACCTATATTGTGATAAATGAAAGTAGTAGGAATGGTGATTTTTGTATAACTTTAATATATACAACACATATTTTTGCTGTTTTGCCTTTTTCCAGTTTTATGTTTGCGTGCCCGATTATTTCAGTTGTGAGTTAGGCGTGTTTTCTGTAATCATTATTGGTGTTGAAATTCTGTGTTTGCCATTTACTGATCTATTTGAATTATAGTGACCGTGTTTAACTAACCATAACTATGTCTAAAAACTCCTCGAAACGAAAGTGCAGACAATATAGTGTTGAATATTTGAAGTTTGGATTTATTAGTTCTCCTAATAACAACCAACTCTGTGAGAAAGTGTTCTCTAACGAGGCCATTAGACCATCCCGACTTTCTGATCACTTAAAGAAGATTCATCCTGATAAAGAAAAAGAGAATTTGTCATATTTTCAAACTTTACGAGAGAGATTTAAAAACATAAAAACCATTGGCTCCTTTATAACAAAACGATTCCCAAAATGCGACGATGGACTTGTTTGTTCATATAATATCTCCAAAATGATTGTCAGGTCTGAGAAGCCTCATACATTGGAGAAGAACTGATTTTGCCAGCTATATATGAATTCTTGCGTGCAGTAGTAAATCATCCTTCACCAAGCACAGTTGGCAAAGCGATTCCACTTAGTAAAATAATACTGTTTAAAGAAGAGTTAAAGAAATGGCCGAAGAGATTGAAGAAATCGTATGTGGCACACTTAAGGTTCAGCAATTTGGTTTACAATTGGATGAGTCTACACTGCCAGGCAATGGAGCACTACTTTTTGGATTTGTTCGCTTTATTAAAGAAAACAAAATTGAGCAAGAGCTTCTCTTTGCAAAGAAACTTGAAAAAAAAACACTAAAGGTGAATCTATTTTTAATGCAGTTGAAAGGTTTTTCAAAGAAAAAGATATTCCAATGAGCAATATTATTGCTTGCGCGACTGATTGAGCTCCAACATTAACAGGAGCATATAAAGGTTTTCTTGCATTTTTTAAGAAAGTTCTTTTTCGGTGTTTTTACAATACATTGCGTAATTCATCGACAACATCTGTTTACCAGGAACTTGAGTGACCGGCTTCATAAATCTCTTAACGTTATTATTACATCAGTAAATAAAATAAAATGTCATCTCCTTAATTCCAGAATATTTCGACAGCTCTGTGATAACAATGATTAAGAATTTGATCACCTTCTTTTAAATACCGAAGTGAGGTGATTATAGAAAGGAAACTGTTTAAAGCGATTTTATTCACTTTTCAACAGCATAATTCAATTTTTTCGAGAGAATAAATGGGGTCATTTGAGTGATGAATTGTTAGCTTGCAAGAGGGACACTGCCTATTTAACAGATATCTTCAGCATATTCAACGATCTGAATTTGCAATTTCAAGGTTGTGATGTAACTCTTATCAAAGCAAAATCTAAAATTTGCGCATTCTTGGACAAGCTTTCCTTCTTCAAGAATAATATTGGCCGTAAGAATCTGTCTCTGTTTCCAATTTTAAATGAACTGGAATATGATGAGACTAATAATTCCATATTGGATGATGAACTATTAATTTATTGTGAGCATTTGAAAAGCTTACACGAGGACATGAGCCGTAGATATCAAGATCTCATAGATATGAAAATACCTGACTGGCTGATAAACCCATTTACAGATGCTTATACAAATGAAACTAATCTTACAATGCAAGAAGAGTTAATTTGTTTAAAAAATTACTTCGAATTAAAGCCTCTATTCAAGCAATCATACCAGGAACTTTGGTTACAAAAAGAAATTGCTGAAAAGTACCCAAAGCTGTGTGAAGCAAGTAAACTATATTTCATAGCTTCTCCATCTTCATATATGGATGAACGTGGGTTTAGTGCAGTTACTCGACTTCTCAGAAAACAAAGAAACCACCTGCAATTCACAAAAAGAGGGGGATTTTATGTTACTTCTTGTAGGATGGAACCTAGGATGCAAAAGTTAGCTAAAAAGCACCAAAGTCAATCATCTGATTAAAACATATTCAGGTAAGTTTTCAGTGAGATTCTTCTAATTTTTATATTTAAAATATGTGTTGTAACTTAAGAACGATGAAATTCCGTTGGCAGATGGGGCGATATAAAAATATTTAGTGTCCAAGGAGGGGTTAGTCCAAAAAAGGTTGAGAAACCCTGCATTAGAGTATATATATATATATATATATATATATATATATATATATATATATATATATATATATATATATATATATATATATATATATTATATATATATTTATATATATATATATATATATGGTGCGGACGGTATTCCTCACCTCCTGGTAATCCTGGCCCTCAGCTCGTCCTTTGTGTTGCAGCTGGAAGGGGTTGCAGTTATCAGAATTGTGAGGTCAAATGTCAAGTTCCGTCTGATCGAAGACATTCTCGGACAGCCAGAGCGCAGAGTCTTGCTGTCACACGTAAAGCATTCCTGCAGTTACCCGGTCGATCCAAGTCTTCATTACCTCACTCAGACCACGGACGTAGCCGTAGTTGTTTATGCTGATGCTCCCAGAGCAGAAGTGGGGTGGCATGGCGTCATTTTTACTGTTAACGACACCGAAGAACATGATTGTCGGTGCAAATTTCATCTGCATAACTCTGTCACCTGTTGTTCTGGAAGAAAAAGAAACCAGCATTTCTGGCTCCGACGGGTATTTCAATTTGTTGATAAGATTATTTGTGTGCTTGAATCGCTTTTCTTGCATCGCCTTGGACAGAAATTGTCCCTTCCTTATCTCGTATGAAAAGTAGGGAATATCATCATGCACCAGCTGCCTGATGAGCATTTCAACCACACCTTTTTCCCTTGCAATGGCACGTATCGACTTTCTGGGATCATTATTGATAATCTCCTGGACTTCAGCGACGAATTCTGGCAAGTGATTGTGGCATATCGTCGACCATGGGTTTTTCTCTCTACTCTTAGTGTCGTAGTCGAATCTTGATTCTTCCAGCTCCTTTCTGACCTTTTCCACTATCCTTCTGCTTACGTTGAAGAAGTCTGAAATCTCCTTGTTTGTCCTTCCAGCGCAGATTCTAAAGAGAATCAACGCCTCTTCTACAAATTGAGGGTTCAACTTTTTCTATAGTCAATTATTCTGCAAAAAAAAAGTAAAAATTGTAATTGTTTTTAAGAAGAAAAAGACTGACAACGAAGGTAAAAGAATACGCGACGTTGCAATGACGTCAAATAAAAGAAAACGGGTATAAGAATTTATTTGACTTTAGTCTTAACATAGTAAATATTCTATTTTTCAGATAATATATTGAATCTAGGGGGGCATTAAAAGGGCATCATTTTAAATAAATGAAGCTAAGTAAGCCGTTTAGCTGTTTATTATTAAAAATCTATAGATTATTTGGAGAAATAGGAAAAAGAGAAATCCAAAATAACGAAAATTGTGGCGGATTAACTGTAAAGAAATAGGATGTAAATTGCGCTGTAAATAAGTGAAGATCAAAGGATCGTTGGCACTTTGTCTTTGGTGTTAAAAAGGAGTCGTAATATGCGGGGGTTTAAAAAAGAAGGGTTCAATTTGGGAGGAGCGAGGAAACTGTGTTTTAGAATAGGTGAGACTCGTAATCCTTCCAATATATATATATATATATATATATATATATATATATATATATATATATATATATATATATATATATATATATATATATATATATATATATATAGTAGGAATATGAAGACCCAGGAGATTACACTAATCATTTATTGGCCGGACTTTTCGGACCTTCGCTAGGACCATCATCAGCGACTGTATCAACTAATGAGAAGAGGACGAAATATTAACAATAACAGTTAAAGAGGTAGAAATGTTCATTATGTAATGACTAAAAAACGGGGGAAGACAAGGTAAATCAATTAAATTGACAAATATTGAGAGGAAAGTAAAAACAAAAAAACAACAATAAATAGAATTAGTTAATACTATCCAGTGTAATTTTGAAAAAATAATAGGAAGAAGTGAAGTTTTAACATAAACTGACTTGAGTATCTAAAATTAAAGGTAACTAGAATAAACAATAAAATAACCTATTATATTAATAAAAAAAAAACACCCGAAAGCAAATGTGAACGAATTAAACAAGGAAACTAACCTTTATCGTTAGAGTTGTGAAATCAACTAACTAACTAACGATATAAAACTACTAACGAAATTTGGTCTGTTGGCTAGTTAATGTATTGAAGTGTTGGCTGGTTATATATAGTGAATAGCTTAATTGAATATGTGTAATTATTAAGGTTAGGATTTATTTTATTGATGTACAGCTACTCTAAGATTTTGAAATCGAGAGAAATGCGGATAATTTTGCAAGATGGAAAATTTGTCATGGAATTAGAATATGCAAATCATTGTGTTTATCCAAAATCATCTTGACGATAATCAGGAAACCAGGATTTTACATATTATTCACTCACTGTATGGTCAAAATATTATATTGTGCAATCTTGTATAATCTCAAACATTCTAATGACCTTATTCCTAGCTTCGAATAGATCTTTTGAAATTTTTATGTATTTACTACCATTTCTAAAATCATCTCTTTCTCTGCAACGGTGCCAATGACCTACGTAGTTGACATGTACCTTAAAAATGAAAAGAAAATATATATAAAATCCAAATAACGACGTCCTTTCACTTTTACAAAATTATATATCATTTTTAGACCACGCAATAATTTACATTTTTCAAAATTGAAGCTAGGAACAAAACTAACACAGACTAGATTTTATTAAGAGAAATATGTCGTATAAAGCAAGGAAGTGATTTGTATACTGAATAATTCTTAAAGAACACCTCATCCGGAATATTGTAATCAGCCTTAAGCTCCTTACCAACGTTAGGCTACCAAGCTTACCCCATGAGTCAGTAAGCTGGGATATGAAGATAGGATAGAGTTAGAAACCCTTTTTGTTAGGCCTAGTTTGCTTAAAGGGAGATATGATTCATGTATTTAGGTTTTTCACAGAATCAAATGAGGTCGCTTGCTAGATTTTTTAAGTAATTGACTCAGAGGAGAACAAAGGGTCATGTTAAGAAATTACTAATGATGCAGTGTAGGTTGGATATTTAAAAAGATTTCATTACTCTAAGGGTGGTAAAGTTTTGGAACAGTTTACTCCGTGAGATGGATAGCAGTGACACACTTGGTCAGTTTAATCCAAGTTGGACCACCCCATGGATGTTTATGATGTGACAAGGAATGGTTGCTTTAATTTATTTGGTTTTTACTATTACAAATTAAAGTAAACAAAATAGCCCCTGTCAGATAATAACTATCCATCTAATGGTCCAACATGAGGCTACACACAAGGAGGAAAATAAAAAGCAGCCAATCGAGTTGGCCAGAGTTTTAAAAATCCTTCTTTGTCCTGTAATAATGGGGCAGGGGAGTGCCAAAGAGAGGAAAGAAAAGAAAACCAACTACTTGTTATGTACGTTTTAAAATATTGTTTTATTATTTCATAAATCTTATCTCGCAAGGAATTATTTAGCATAATTTAGAGAAGCTTTGAATGGTTTAAGATCAAAGCGATATTGAGATGAATGGTGAGGGATCATTTCAGGAACTCTTGCTAATTGGTTTCATCTAATCAAAGGTACATTGAAAAGGGATCGTATTTTCGATGCAATGAAACGTGTTTTCGATGTTAATATAAAATTATTGAAATCAATACAGCCCAAAAAGTAAAAATAAAATTTTAAATGAAGTGAATATTTTGAAATTCAATTCGCTGGGCGCTAATAGTTTTTTTTTTTTTGTTATTTTGAACTATTTCACTCGGAATATGCTTTCTAAATTTCAGCTTAATAGGCATTCCTTATTTGTGAGTAGGCCCCGGTGGCTTCCTTTCTCCTATTGTTTCTTGCAGTTATTTTCTCATCCAACAACATGAAAGAATACTGCCTGAGTGAAAATTCAAAAATCACCGCCCTAATGAAATATGGTAACTTTTAAAGCTCTTTATTATTTAGGACAAGCCTAACCCTAATTTGTATAATTTTCCAAATAAAACCACCAAAGACCAAGAATATTGTGAAACCTGCAGCATTGGCAGCCTTGGCTGAGGCAATCTGACGATATACCTTCAGGTTCTCAGCAACTTGACGCGAAATACCGACTGTTGTCTCAAATGGGGGATTTATTGGCATCTGTTGTATCTTAAACCTTTTTCCCTGTAGTGTTTTTTCGAGGGCGACCCATTTTCTTCGTCCACTCTCATGACAAATTACCCTTATGTAGCCTTATTATGCGCGAAATCACACTTTATGACCAATTACAATACCTTAAAAAGTTAGAAAGTGCTATTCCTTCACTCTTCCAATAGACAAGCATTTTTCTGTAGGATATATCGACCTTAACTATTTTTACCATCCTGGTAAATGAGTAATACAATCAGTAGAAGTCTACAATACACGTGGAGACTGTTGACATATATAAGTTACGAGTTTTTGCGTGTAAACAAAAAGTTATGTTATCGTTCTCTAGTTTCTGACGTATTTTCTCTTCAAATACACATTAACCTTCCTCATAAAAAATTTTAGCCGCTGTTCTATGAAATGAAATGAAACTTATCAGAGGGAATTTTTACATAATATTCTGTGCAATTTTCATATAAATTAAACCTTTCTTTTCAAGAAAATGTAAATTTTGGTATTTTTTTTCTAGTTTTAGATGATACTGAGTTTCTCCATTTCTCATTTCCTTTGCCTCGTTTTTTATTGGACTACAAAACTCACTTTCCTCTTTTAAACTCAGAATAGTCTCTTTCCTTTCTCCCATTTGAACTCTACCCACTTATTTGTCCTTCTACTAACTTTCCTGCTGGCCCTTTATCCATGTTCTCTGGAGGTGGGGGATTCACAGTCCTGAAAGAGGAGATGGTTTGCGTAGTACCTATTTGTGGGAGGTTTGGACAGTGTATGAGTTGGCGTTCGATGTTGTCTGAGCTTTGGCTGCCTCTGGGGCATCATGTTGCTGAAGGGTCGGCCGAAATCTCCACCCAAGTTCATATTTCTTTTTTCCAAGATTTTACCGATAATCCATTTCCCTTTCACTTTTTTATTTCCTACATTCCTAGAATCTGCCATACCTTTTTCGTATCTACACTAACATTAGCTCTCTCCAGAGCTACGAACATAGCCTCCACCTCACAACTCTTAGCTCATTTTGTTCCGCCAGCTGTCTCAATGCAAATACCTAAGCCACATATTTCCTATCCACTCTAAACCCATCTGATTCATCTCCATTCAATCTCTCAGTCACCATTCTTACACACTCAATCAATATATTTTGATACACACATATCCCCTTGTAATTCTTTGCTTCACTTCTCTTTCCCTTTTTATCCTAATACAGCAAGACTAACATTCTTCTTATACTCAGGTATTCTTGCACTTTGAAATAAATGTCTTACAACACAACCACCAGAGTTCCATAACACAATCACTACCAGTTTTTATTTACTCAGTGAGTGTATTAATTATTTCGACAGACTTCTCCCAGCACTACCGACGTCTTGCATGCTTATTGTTGCCATACCCTGATAGAGCATCTAGTGTACACCCGTAAGCTAATCATATTCACATTCACATCATCTCCCATATCTAGTTGTTACAACTCGTCAAAGTACTCTTGCCACTCACTTTTGAGTTCATCATTGCACACAAGAACTCTGTTTTTCCTTTCCTTAATTTATTTTCGCACAATTATTCCTCTCTTATTTTCTCACCTTTCTTAATTTATTTCCAAAACACTTCCTGCTCACATCCGGTTCCTCATTCATTCCCCGTCCGAATGTTTCATTTGTTTCTTTCCTACTCTAGTTAATCATTCACTTTGCCTTTCTTTTTACCTCCTTTTTTTCCATTCGCATATCCCTAACATTCTCCTTAACTATTTAGTATTTGCGAGAACTCATTCACTTTGCTCTCTACTGCCCTTTTCATATCGTCATTCCACCATTGAGGGTTCTGCTTTCTACTTCCAGTTCTAGCACATCCACATTTACCCCTTGTATTAGCCACTACCACTTGATTAAATTTCTTCCACACTTGCTATATCCCTAAGTTCACCTACTACATAGATATAATCCATTAATCTCCCGCTATTACTTTTCTTTGAATTAAATTTATTTCTCAAGAGAGTAAAAGTGAATAAGTAAAATGTAATTCAACTTTACTGTATCATTTCTTGCCATCCGCAATCTATTTACATTATAAGGTTCTTTACCTCAAATTTCATTGATTTTTTCATTTTCCTCGTTTCTTTAGACTGTGCACCAGCCTCCCTTCCTCCTTCCCGAGCGAAGACAGTTCAGGAGATAGCGACTTGGCTCCAAAGAAGGAATTGCGACACTTTTGAAATTGAATCTAGAATGCGATCTTTTTAAACCGAAAATGGACTCTGCCTAGAATGCTTTTGAGGGAGGGCCTGGGACACGTCTGTATCCAAAATCGATAAGATCTTATGCGTTTGCGAGAATCAAGAACACCAACTCAACAGTTCCTTATATGAGAGGGTAAAATGCGCATTCTACAGCCTTATTAAAATTCCTCGGGAATTAAACCGGCGCAGGAGGTATCCAGTGTAGACTGTTATACTTGCTATCTGGAGGAGCGGCACGTTCCCGTACCTAAGTGCAAATAGGGAAGGACACACTGTCGTAGAATGGACTCTCGACGATATACCATATATAGCTATTCGTTGAGGGAACTTCTTTAATTATCTTTAGAGTGCATGGATGTCTAGGCTGGCCGATATTATGTATCTTCGATATGCTTAAGAAGTGGAACTGAGCTCAAGGATAATAATATTGCTATCCTTAATAAAATAAAGTTTAATTAATAATAACTATCGACAACACACAAAACGGAAAATATCGACATAAACAGAGAATGGAAAGGGTCGTGGGGAATCGAGCTAATCCGAGGATTAAAAGATTTAAAAAGGTAAAACAAATAATAAAGTTAAAGGGAGGGGATGGTTCGCTAAACCATTTAAAGCACAGGATAGAGTTGACAAAAGGGTTAAATATTCAAAGGTAACGTTCGGCTTACGTAATTATGCTTGTTGTGCAAAGGAAGGCGACGTGAAGGAATTTTCGGTCCGCTGGCGAGTTCCAGCCGAAGGGGGACGGGGGAATTAAATGATCCTGACGTGGCGTCGCGGGAATGAGAACCGTCTCTTGACGAACGGCTTAAAGAACAATGGCTTTTCTACGTTGTTCTCTTCTGAACAACAGGGGGGGGGGCGTGAGAACCGTCTCTTCTCTACGGGCTCGAGAATAATGGTTGTTCTAATGTTGTTCTCTTCAGAACAACAAGGGGGAAGGGTGAGAACCGTTTCTTGGCGAACGGGCTCAAACGAACAATGGCTGTTCGACGTTGTTCTCTTCTGAACAACAGGGGGAGGGGGAGAGAACCGTTTCTTGTCAACGGGCTCGAACGAACAATAGCTGTTTCAACGTTGTTCTCTTTCTGAACAGCAGAAGAAAGGGTGAGAACCGTTTCTTGGCGAACGGGCTCAAAAGAACAATGGCTGTTCTACGTTGTTCTCTTCTGAACAACAGGGGGTGGGGTGAGAACCGTTTCTTGTCAACGGGCTCACAAGAACAATGGCTGTTCTAATGTTGTTCTCTTCCTGAACAACAGGGGAAGCCTTGTGGACTTGGTGATACGTAAGGCTCGAACCTTGGCACTCAAAGGATATTGTTCTCCTTCTGGACAAGTGATGGTGAATCTCGAGGTCGAGGTCCCTTGGCGCACAAGGTGAGAGTGGGTCGTAGTGATGTTTCGCGACGAAAATCTGGATCTCCAATCTGATCTTAGTGGTAAAGTTTCCAAATAAATAGTCAGGACATCCCCTTGGCGTGGGGGACAATGGAGTGGGAGCTTCGAGGGAATGCACAGCCGAGCCTGGGAACAACGGCTTATCTGCCCATAGGCCTAACTCAATCTGGCGAGGTCGGCGCATGGGGTGAACGGGGGAAGATAAACCTCCTTGTTTAAACATTTAATCAGGTGGCTGCGATAAGGCCCCAGGCTTCAAAGCGAATATACACGTGGGTAGCATCATCGTTTTAAATAACATGTGATAGTGGTTGAAATTAACGCGGCCTCAACCCATTCTATCACACACACCACTATTCACTAGGTCGACCTGAACTCTTTGGCGAGACCTGGTGCGTTTCCTTCCTCTCCTTCTGGCACTGCTTTTCATTAATGAATATCCCCTCTACCTTTTCTAATATTGGCATCATTACTCTCTCTAGTACTCTGCCTTTCCCCACAAACAAACAAAACTTCTATCTACAACTAAGGATACGTAGGGGTCTACTGTCTAGTTTTACTACGCATAGTTATTGGAGGGATTGCAGGTCCTCCCGGTATATCCCAGTGCAAGTGTATGATGATAATAGGTGATCACCCATAAGACTCCTTAGTGGAGCCGCTTATCCTCATTCTTCTGCATTACATACTTTTATCTACTCTTTTCCGACCTTTTGTCTTTCCATCAAGAGAAGATATGGGACACTGCTCTGCCAGAATTAATTACACTCCATGGGCTCGCAGAAGGCAGACGACTGGACTTTACCTACATCGGCAGGAAACTCTTCAATGTCCCGTAGCTGCTAAGTGAGCTGAGTTGGCTCTCGCTTCATGCGCAGATACTGCCCCTGTTTTTGACGTTTTGCTATAAGCAATGCTCCAAAACCTGGATGAGCAAGAAATGGCTTTTTTCTTAGATTTATTCACCAGGATTTGACAGGGGGCATCGTCTCAGCTTCCTGGCATATTGCTACCTACCGTGCTTCCTTTTCGCAAGCCGTGGCGAGATCACTCTACTCTGGCCGGTTAAATATTGGATTAGCTTACTTCTTGGATAGCGGAAGCCACCTCTCTTCTGCACAGATGCCTTTCGCAGGTTCTATTCCATGTCGGATGGCATGATACAGCTGGAAATGGATGTCAGCGAAGCCTTTCCTCATAGAGACCATTTTGCTGCTGTATTTTTCTGTCTGTAGAAAGCCTATGATACCGCATGGTGATGCAGTATAATAGAAACTCTCCACACTATAGAGGCGAGGGGACGCCTTCCAATCTTGATATCGGCGTTTTTGCGTGGTCGATGATTCCACGTAAGGGTAAGTGTTCTTTCCAATCTAAAAAGACAAAAGGAGAGCGAGCAGCAATAAAGCTTCCTCACTGTTACTCTCTTTGACTTGAGAATAAACAGCTACCATGGTGCCGTCAGATGTTATCGCTCCATTCTACATCGAAGAACTTTCGTGCGACCCAGATGCCAACACTGAACTGCATCTGACGCTACTCGGAAGCACACACTTTTCGGTTTCCTTTTGCCTAGACTAAGGTAGTGCATTTCTGCTGCTATTCACGGCTCCACCCCGACCCGGATTTGTTCCTAAGCGGAGCTCGTCTGGAAGTGGTAGAGCTGCATCGTTTCATTAGTCTTGTTTTCTACCGACTCCTTAACTAGAAGGGCTATGTTCTTAGCCTTAGAGTAGCATAGATATTGTTCTTTCCGTAATGTTCATCACCTGGAGTGCTGGTATAGCTACCTCTCCACTGTTTTACCGCTCTTTTACTCTCTAAGCTCGACTACAGATGCTCAGAAATAAAGAAGCTTCCTAAGAGAAACTCAAGCAAAGTTCCAGAGTGCAAAGTAATAAATGAAACAAAGTGTAATGCAAATTTGACTTAAAGGTTAATTGTGATATACATACATATATATGGCTTATTTCCAGTAAAAATTGATTACAAATTAAGCGATACCTAGGTAATAAGGTGCTTCGATAGTAGGAGATGGTTTACTACAAAACGATGTTTGGATATTTCACCTATCCTGACTCGACCCCCCTCGCACCATTCAGCGAGAGGGATCAATCGAGAGCCAAAGTGAACCTTGAAAAGTCTGCCCAAATCTACACAACTGGAATGGCACAGAAACAACATAAATAAGAAACGTGTACGAATGGCTTCGAACTCAATCCTTGCTAAAAATAAGAAAACAAATAAGCTATGCAAGTAGACACAAAAAGTGAAAAAAAGACGTAGACTTGCCTACCATGAAATGGCATAGAGTGGGCATGAAATTTAAATAACTTGAGCTTTTCTGAAATGTTCCGTGCATAGTGAAGACTAATTAATACAGGCTACAGGAGACCTTAAAACCAACCTAAGAACAAAATATAAGAGCAACCTTTCGAATTTAGCTCACCGAGACATATAGGTTGTCTTTTGAAGCAATCGTCGGTGAAATGCGGCCAATGACTCATGATGAGAAGTTGGTAGGCTTCACAGGATTCCAGTAGTCAGGTTTTAAAAGTTCTGGAGAGGTATTAGAAGTCCATTGAGAATTGACCTTCACAGGTGTTGCGATGGACGAATGAAAGGTTGATTGGAGTGGTGGAGCTCTAAGAAGTGGCTCGAATATTTTCGCAACCATATCATTTTTCTCGTATAAAATACCGTCTAGTACAATAGCTAAATACTTTGGGTGAATTTAATATCCTTTGTTTTAAATGTAAAACTACTAAAGTTATCTTAATTATGAAAGAAACATTTCACGTAGTTCAGAAGTATTTTTATATTATCAGCAAGCTTTATAGAACAATGGAAAAGATGAAATTGGTAAAACTTTATTTCAGAAGATAAGTTTTGTACAAAGCTTAACAAGGGAGGCAAGTGTTATTTATGCATACTAGCCAAGCGTCAACTGCGGAAGATCAACGCAATCCATCTTACCTTAAGGACTGCTTGTCGATGGGCCACGTACAGTGCATTATACGGTTGTACAGGCGGGCCCGGCGTCTCTTTTAGTCCCCAAGGGTTATCATTGCATCCGAGGCCGATCTCGACGGTGCATATGCTGCCGTGACACACCAAGCATAACCTAAGCATTTCGTCCTGAGGGTTAGGTAACTCCAGCGAGTGATCGATAAAGCTCTCTAGTCGATGGGGCCTCTGGTTCTGCCCATGAAGCCACCCTGAAGGTTAACCCGTTTTGACGATTTGTCCCCAAGCGTCTGCTCCTCAAATCGACAAAGTGCCCACTGGAGCCGTGTCAATGTACAAATATGGCTCCAAATGCAAATTGGGCGTCGGCTTCCATGCTGTGTTCCCTTTGTTTGAAGTTGATGGGGCTCTATCTGGCTCGCTGTTTAACTTCACGGCCGAGCTGGTTGCAATACATCGATTAGTACGGGAAATAACGCATTACCCGGTTCGGAGACGAAATTGCGATTTATTAAGACTTAGCAGAGTGGCCTACGTTCTCTCGAGACATTGAAACCTTTGACTTCCGACACTGGCTTACAGTACCCATGGCGTCTTGGCTTCAGCGAGCCCATGGATGTCTAAAGTATCTTTTGCTGGGTTCCTTCCTATACATGTAGGGATTGCGGGGAATGAGCGTGCCGGTAAAGGTATCAAAGAGTTTGCGAGGATTAGGCGACAGAACTAGTGTTTTGCTCTTTTTTTCACTGACTACATGGCAGGCATCAGGTCAATTCTTCAAGTTACCTGGCAAAGAAGATGGAAGACGGCTGACGCAAACCTATTATATTTGTCCACCATTCAACCTCGATTGTTCCCACGAACCCATTCCCCCACCCCTCATCCATGCTCCACTGCCTGCGGGTTGTCTTTTGTCGTCTCTGCATCAGGCCGACTCGAATGACGAACTGCCATTTGATAGAGCGCCCTCACCCATCATGCACCTTATTGCGACGACTGCGTGGTCCCCCAGAGTGCTCGGGGGATTATTGTTGAGTGCTCCAATGTTGGGGATCTTCACGGACGCTACCTGTGTCTGTACCGAGAGAAGCAGGGTCACTATCGCTTTACCCTTGTACTCGTGCGGGTTCGTGCATAACTGACTGTGGTATAATAGACTTTTGGGAGGAGAGGCCCTTCCTTACTGTATATGGTTCTCTGGCAATAGTCGCATACTCGAGGGTCGCAAGGATGTGGGACTCCGTCTGACGCCCAAGCATTCCTTTTCCTTTGGATTTGGTTTTGGCTTTTTTTTTATAGTTGTCTTTCTTTTTCTCTAGTTTATGGTTTTGCCTTGTTGTTTTTCGCCATTATTTATACATAGCCTGAATAATAAGGTAAGCACTTTTTCGGCCATTATACACTCGTTAGCGGTGGCTAGTATGGTGCTCCTAAAGAAAAATAATAATTACCTAAACGTAACCTCCTTATATCATATTTTTGGTCTCATAGAATTTGCTTCTGCTTTTCCTTCAATTTTCATACAAGAAGAGGAAGAGGAGAGAGTGTGCTGGCCTGAGGCAGAACAGCATTATTCCGATCCTCTTCTCCACTTCCCCAACTTCGAACCTTTGTATGCAAAACACCTTTGAAACGATAAAGCTCGGTCGGTCATTGCCAGGCTCAACTATTACGACAGTTTTGTTGGGTCTCTTTGTTCCCGACAAACAGAGACTCTTTGGTCAAGGTTTTTCAGGGTCAATGTATTCAAGATTCACATTATACTCCACTGCTCCCCGGAACTCTTTAGAGTCCAGTGTCATTTTTCTTACAAACTTTACTCTTAAAATAAGGGGTGGGGATTGGAGGATTAAACAGCGTAGGACTGAGGAATGAAGTATACATTTCGGAAACTATGATCCAAATGAATCTTCCAATATACAGTGGCGGCAACAAAAAAAGTGACATGTGACAATTCAGAGAAAATGAAACAGAAAAATGTAACTTACATATTTTATTATGAATATTTCATGAAAGTTAATAGTTGGTCATGTTGCCCTTGCACTTGATGATCATCCTGAGTCGATTGGGCATTGATTCAGTAAGGTTTGCGAAGTAGGTGGGGTCGATCGTAACCCAGATCTTCTTCAGTGATTCTATCAGATCCTTGATGCTGCCGAGTGCTGGCTCTTGAACTTTGGTTTTCATCAGATTCCAAGCATTCTCAATAGGATTTAGGTCCGGGGAATTACCAGGCCACTCCAAAACACCAATATTATTATCATTGAAGAACCTTTTCACTAACTGGGACCTGTGAGCAGGGGCACCATCATGCATGAAAAATTCACACTGATGAATTTCCCAAAATGGCAGCATGTGCTGCCTCAAAACTTCCAGATAGTTAGTCCCCCTCATGGTTACATTCTTGGGAAGGAAGTACAGACCCCTCTGCCCTTGTTTCCACTAAAGGCACCACACACCATCACACTATCAGGGTGCTTCACAGTTTTCACGGTATATTTTGGTTTATACCGAGACACATTGCTGGGACGACGCACGATCTTTGACTCTCCTCTGACCAGCCTAAAGGTGTTTTAATCACTGAACATAACCTTCTTCCAATGGGCAGCTGTCCAATGTTTATAGGTCTTGCACAAATTGAGCCTTTTCATCTTCATAATCTTGGTAAGAAGTGGCTTCTTGGCAGCGCGGCGAGCCGGTAGGCATAAGTCCTTCTGTAAGCAATGACGGATGGTCCTGAGGGCGACGTTCTGGAGGAGGTCTGGGTGTTTTTTCTTGATTGAAGCGGAGGTTACAGAAGGGTCTGACATCACTTCACGCCTTAGGATATTATCAGTCCTTGGAGATGTCTTCCTAGCTGCACCAATGCCCTCCTTCATCTTTGGTATGGTACCTGGTGGCAAAAACTCAGCTGCCCGTTTTAGGCGATGAATCGTATTTTTTGAGGTTCCTAAATCTGCTGCTACATCAATAAAAGACTTTCCCTGCTCTAATAGGGTCAAGGCACGGCTTTTCTCTGTCATAGAAAGCTTTTTCCGCCCCATTGTATCCATTTGCACAGAAGTTATAGCACGTCAAATGTAGGCACGAATGCAGGAAATCAGCACGCTGGAGTGCCATACACTAAAGCCTAACTGTACGAGCTCAAACGAGACACTGAGTTCCAGTAAAGCACAGTTCTCTTGTCTTAGCTCAGGAGAGTCGTCCACTTGCGGCATAAGCCCCGCACCTTTTCATTGGCTAGTTGGCAAGTAAAATCGTGAAAATGATTTTGTGTATCGATTTCTGTTGCCAATATTAAATGTCACTTTTTTTGTTGCCGCCACTGTACTACAGCGTTTAATCCTAATCCCTTCCCCTCTGTTATTGGAGTTCTCAAGTGAAATTTGTACCTTTGTTATGAAATAATACACTGTATACAAAAATTCCCAGTCAAGAAAAAAAACAGTCCAGTTCAGCTGATTCCTCCAGAAATCGGCTAACATGGCTGAACTTCACTTCCTATAATGCCTACTCTCTATTTCTTTGTGGAAAATCTCTCATTGTTTACCATTGACATCCCCAGCATTCTTGAGATAACGGAAAGATGCAAATTCAGAAAATGTAGTTTTCTTAAAATGTTATAACATTTGATAAGTCCATGTAGTAAAACACTATGCTGTTTCTGCCTGTTCTTTCTCAGGAAACCGCTGCACAGGCCATTAAATGCACACCAAGCTGCTAACTCTGTTTCATCCATCACAGTTTGCAACCCATTAAGAATAGCAACAATCTTCAAATCTGCGCAAAAAGCCATTCGTATATATTGTATTTTATGCAATCTAAAAGGAAAGAAATACTCTTATATGGCTCCGGCTTTATTAAAACAACTCAGTGAGCAATTATATTTGAAAACATGATGTTTCTTATGTTTTGCACAACATTTTTAATGGTGTGCAGAGATCTATCAATAAACAACATGCATTGATTGGGTTCAGAGCAGAAAGAGATATTTTTTCCATTGAGCAATATTATTTCAAATCCAATGAACGTTTTCTAAATGTTGTATGTAATACGGGAGCTTTCATCCAACAAATTCCGTTCTTGCAGACGAGAGGTCAGTAGTTCACTATGCTGTCTAGCGAGGGAAAAATCACGAAGCAGGTCATTTAGTTTTGATTGCGTAAAGAGATGGCTTTTTGTCGGTCTCAAGTCGTGGTTCGTACAACTCATCTTGTGATTCATGTCTTGCTAACCTGTCGCTATTATCGCCTAGTATTCCCGATGAAAGCTGAGTAACAGTAAAATCATTGAAATATGCAAAAGGATGACGCTCAGTCCAAGATATAGGCAAACAAGTCTTGTTATCCTCTCGTTTACCACCTGTAGAAGAAAAAGGTAGACATGCACATTAACACGTAGATTTAAATTATATTATAATGCTTTATTTTCACAAAATGGTATTTTGTGTAAGATTTGAAATTGATAGAGAAGATGAAAGGAGGAAATCATTTTACCTGATATCTGTTAAGCAGTAGAGAAGTTCGCTAAATCATCCATTGCCCCTCTCCAAACAATTGGCCTCCACTAGACCATCGGCCATCCAAAATGAGACTACAAACAAGGTCTTTGACCCAAGCTGATAGTAAAATAGTACATCTGACACATCATATATGAGAAGCTCAGCGATTGCTTTGATCACCAACTTTGTCATCAAAAATATTGGCAGAAACTTTTCATGTTCTGGCCCTTAATAATGAAATTCGATTAATAATTCGATTAAATGGAAACTTTTTATTTGTAAAAGACCCACAAACAATAAAGTGAAAGAATGCATTTTACAAGAAAGTAAAATATACAGTCGCCGTAACAGAAGTCTGGACCCTTGCTATTTTATGTTATTTTTATATTATTTACCTCCATTAGGTTAGGTTAATATAATTAAAAACACTTTTGTTGATACTTTTAGTATTTTATGATCTCCCTCCCTGGCCTTTATAACATCCTGCATCCTTTTGAGGACACTTGCAACAAGATTTTTCAAGTAATTCAAGTCCATGTTGGTGCACAACACTTTCTTGATGACCTCCTGAAGGTCCTTCACTGATGACACATTGGCCCCATTAACCTTGTCTTTGGTGACTTTCCAAGCGTTTTCAATGGGGTTGAGATTGAAACTGTTCCCACTTCAGTCTAATTCGTTGATGCGCTTTGTCCGTAGCAATTGCTCGATCAAATTGGCCTTGTGACAAGGAGCTGGATCATGCATAAAGATGGATGTTCCATGAAGTTCCATATGAGTAAATAGATGACCTTCCAAATCTTCCTTGTAGCATTGAGCATTCATGGTCACATTCTTGGGCAGGAAATATAAACCACCTCTCCCTAACTTGGCACTGAAACAACCCCAAACCATAACTGAGGGACTGTGTTTTACAGTCTTCACTGTGTACTGGGGGCTGTACCTGTTTGACCCAACTGACCTCCTCACCTTTACTCTGTGTGACCTTATGACCTGAAATGGGCTTTCATCTGACACATGACCTCTGACCACTGTTCCACGGTCCAGCCCTTGTGCTGCTTTGCAAAATAAAGCCTCTTCTTCTTCATGCGGTCATTCAACAGCAGTTTGAGCGTGGCAGTACGGCTGGGGAGTTTCAAATCTTTCAGAAGACGATGCTGTACGTTCCTTTCCGAGACATTTTGGAGGAGGTTAGGATACATTTCCTTGAGTTGTCTGGCTGTTATCCTAGGGTTTTTCATAATAGCCTTCTTTAGCAAGCTATCTGCCCCCGGTGTTGTCTTTTACTCTGATCCCTGGCGCTTTTTATGTTGGGGTATGGTGTTTGGAGGAAGCTCATGGGCAGCAAAGAGGAGGGCTATTACGGTAGATTTTGCCCGCCCTTTTCGCAGGCATATTTCACTTATCTTAACATTTTCTTCCCTCAAAGTGAGAATACGGACCTGTTCCTCCTTTTTGAGAGGCTTGAGATCCATGGTTGGAACGCTAGTTAAAAAATATATGATCAGCCAAATATCTCCAAGAAACCACCAAAATGAAAGTAACATCGCAAGAAATAAGCGTCCCATCACGAACAAGTCTGGGCGCGTACTGAATAATAGAGCAGACACAATGCGCATATATACCTAACGGACGTTTTCAGAAACAACAACAAAACATTAATCAACCATAGCATTTTCCCCGCAACGATTATTGGACCTATATCAATGCATATAATATGACCAAAGGTCCAGACTTCCGTTGCGGCAAGTGTACATCTTTATTTGGAAACTGTCATATTGAATTCAACGCACTGACTCGATTGCATAATACAGATGTGTCAAACAGTGAAACAACTGTGATTTTCGAAATCTATACATAAAATTACCTCGCAAAATACTGCTCTTTTTGCGATTATTTTCGCTACTTTATAGTTATTTCACGAGGTTACGCCCTCCTTATACTTTGAGATTCTTGTTGTTATTTTATATTTTCTCGTCTTTATTCATATTTTTCCATTGTGTGCTTTTGCATTATCTTTGCCGTCCCAGATCACAGATTTTATTCTCTTATGACACCAGTTTTACTTTGTGAAAAAATTTTCTCTAAGCCATAGCAGTTTTCGCAGCTCATAAATGAAGATACAATAAATTCTAGCTAGCGATGATAGGTAGCTACATAATTAATGAAATTCTTATTAATTAAAGCACAGGTGCAGTTGTGCAACCCTCATAATTTATCGCGTGATACAAATTTTTCAGAGCCTGGTAGTCTTTTTTGCATGAAACCTGAATAAAAATGGTTATGTCGTGAGTTATATTTACAACGCATTTTTTTTTCAAATGTTCTGTCGGAAATGTAGCAGCAAGGTGATCCTTAAGTATCAGTAGTACTAAAATGATTTCTCAATGAATTTTGCATCGGAAAGAGGAATGATGTCATTTTTTTCTCTAACTTCTCCACCTCTTTTGTATCTAAAATTCGAAAGAAGATCCTGAAATCACTCGGATCTGAACACCTTGTTAGCAACAATACTCTCCGCTACCTAACTTGCTCCTATTTCTTTATGATCTTCTTTTCATATTTTTTTGTGATGTTCTCGTTGGTTTATTTCTCTACAAAAAATAAAATTTCCTAAAAGGAGCACAAAAATCTTTAATCAGTATGTACTGTTTTTTCTTACCTCATCTTGGTGTTTCTTCGTCTTAGTAGCCTCAGATCAATTCTTTGATAGTTCTTAGATGGAATTCCTGAGATTTTTAAGGATTATAGATCTTTATGATTATATAAATGCTGTTTTAATCATTTGCTCGCTCGCGCTCTCTCTTTCTCTCTCTCTCTCTCACTCTCTCTCTCTCTCTCTGAAACCGCCTTAGGTTATTAGCAAAGCATATTAATATATCCATTCTGATACCGCACTCCGATTTTCACCATCCAAACCATAACTTCTCCGAAAGTAGTTTTTAATTTTAGGCTTTGATGTTCATTTTGTCCTTTTTTTACGCTTATCCTTTGAACTTAACGAAGCCTCTCGTTACAGCAATATTCACACATCTATAAGATTTTTAACTCTATTTACCTCCTTTCGTAAAAAATCGATAGAGCGTTTGATAACGATGTTGAAAATCGTGATCTCTCGAGTAGACTATTAAATTGTCTCAGCGTCTGATATTCAAGCATCTTTGAGTGTTTACGGACAGAATAATGAGATATGCCTCGATACAAGAGAAGTTTGACCCCTTTTGACTTTCTTTTTAGCTTAGATGCTATGCTCAAAGGCAATATGTGGCTTGGTATAATGAACTTGCCTCTAGTAAAAATACTGTTACAAACACTTTAATAGGGACTTTTATTTATCCGTTATGGGGACGACTTATCGAAGTGGATATTTTTCATATAATTAAAAGCGCAATAGCAACGAGTACTCCCGCAGAAACTTTGTTAAGAAAGGTAAAGAAGAAAACATGATAAAGACATGCGTTTTAAAATCACCGCCCAACCGGAGCCACTGACCAAGAAAATAGGTAGGTAGTTAGGGAATGCCATCTGTCTCTTTGCAAGAATGGTCCTTCTTGACCTAATAATGAAACCAACATAAAGAGCAGCATGAAAATCGCTGGTAATCTCGATGTTACTTAGAGCTGGTCCTCTTTTATGGGGGGGGGGGTTATCGGAAATTATGTTGTGATATTGACATCAACCAGCGATCAGGAATGAACCTTCGTCGCCCTCACCATGGGAGAAGGGGAATCTGTTCCCCGCCAAGGGCATACAGATACAAGTACCTATCAACAGGACTCCTTGGAAGAGAGAAGTGTACATGTGTGTGTGTTGAGCTTTGACGGGGAAGGAAAAACAGCGGTGCTCCAATCTGTGTAAGATCTACCTACTCCCATGCGGTAAACGCAGACCGTCCGCGTCCACGAATCGGTGGCAAGAACTCCACATGCGCTGACGTTAGTGTCAGCTCTCACTTGGAATTGAGACCGACACCCCGACGTTAGAAGTCCAACGCAATATTCACTAGGCTAGCGAGAGCTTTAAAAAGATAGGTGAGAAGAGGTTTGTAAAGACAGTGGCGGAAAAAAGCTTTAAGGGGAGATGTTTTGAAGAAATAAAGTTCAGGCAGTCTTAATCTAGTTTCAGGATACAGGCTTGGCGTGCCTCTCCACGAATACGGTGTGACAGTCTATGCGGGGCCTCACCTTGCGGGTAGCCGAGTGGAAACACCGGCCTTGTGCTAAGTGATGCCGTAGCGAGCCTTGTTTTGTAGTGCCGTTGTTTGAAGTTAATCATATCCCATCACTTCATTATTGTTCATCATGTAGGCTCCCTTTTTTATTTAATGGCCCTTCACAACACAAAGGCTTATCAATCAACGAGAATGAGAATATATTTATTCGACAAACATTTCATCTAACAACATCATCCTCTAACAGTTTGCTCGAACAATACAATAGCGGCGAAGAGAGCTCCTGTTTGCTGCTTTGATTGATGCGATTTTAGTCGATAAATGCAAACTCATTTGAGCCTCGTCTGAAAACTTCCGTCATTTGAATAAACACAAAATAGACAGGTATTGTATAAATATACAAAGGATCCATCTCAGTGATCCGTCTCTTTCTTTCCCTAAACGACGATCTTAGAGTGGAGAGTATACGCACCCAGTACATTAGTACAGAGATTATTTATCTCATTTTTTGTCACTGGTTTGATGTCACTCGATTCTGTGATTTGTGGATAAATTTGGGGGGGTCTTGCGATCAACTCAGAAATTTAGTCTATGTTGTGCTTCAGGCCGAATTGCCATTGGGTTATTGATGCGCCCTTCCTGCTATCGCATTTAAGGTTAGCCAGTTTCTCTGTAGCTAGATTACTAAATTCTTTGTTGTTATTTATTTTTCATTTGCATGTTTGTTACCCTAGTCGTTTTAGGAAAGGGGGGTCAAGACTTCGGTGTGTTAGGCCAGTTAAAATCTTTTGGGTACAATTTCTTAATTCATAAATCCTAAGTTTTAGTCATTTAGGTTTCAAAATGAATTACCTGAAGAATCCTAGAGGAATCACATAGAGACTGACAACCCTAAAATCACTCCTGAAGAAGGGCGACTCTAATTTTTCTCACCTGAAGATGTGAGACCCAAATTTTCCTCACATAAAGATAAACTACGCCAAGAAAGAGAAAGAGTTAAAATGATACGTAACTTAACTTCACCTACGATGAAGACGAACGGCTCTAAATTTTAGCACCTGAAGATAAGCAACGTCAAAAACACTTGGGGCCGCTTATCTTGAGGTCAGCTGAGGACGCGTGGCCGCGATTTATCAAAGATGAAACCACGTTTCAAATCTGATTAGTTCTTTTCTTGAGGAGGTGGGCAAATATCTCCCTACAGTTCTTTCTTTAAGGCCATTGGTATCAAACAAACTAATTCTCTGCTTCAAAAGATCATGTCAAGAAGCCCCTTGTTCATCAAAAGAGGAGCAAAGTATAGCTAGCGTGAGCTGTAAGGGAGGCAAACAGACAGACACAAGTAAAATTGAAAGAATAGAGAAACAAGGAAAAGATAAGTAAGAAAAAACCTGTGACAGTAAAACAACATGTTCAGAGTTGATTCTTTGGGGCAGTCTTTATCACTGGCGACTCTTACTTTTTATTAAATTATGGGTTATTTTTTAAATTCTCATATTCGGTTTTTCCATGCTACCTTTCCCCAATATTTCCACTTTTAAGGGCTTATGTCCCGGATGCTGTGCACTTATAGACCCTTTGGTTTCTCTTGCTTGTAACTGGCAGCTTATCCACTTTCTTTGCCCTTACTCCTCTTTGGCGGACTGTGCTTTTACCACTCTAAGAGTCCTTCCTCCTGCACCAAGAACATTACCAATGTCACCTTCAGCATCTCATGGTTAAGATGATGCAGATTGGGAAGTGGCCATATACTGTGTTACAGCTTCTTGCATTGTCCATAAACAGTGTCCCAACATTTGGCCGTGAATCATGGCATTGCAATTCTCCCTCTACCCTAAAAGATTCTCCAAAAGGTAAAATTTCATTAAGACGGACATACACTCATACATATTACCATAAACCGATGGTATACATTATGTATTCATTGCTAAATGTTGGGTAAATCTAGAATAAGTGTTTGTCAAGGCGTATTTAGATTTGTTTTGTGCCTAAAAACAAACATAAAATGACAAATGGCTCCGACAAGAGAACTCATGAGATTTGGCTAAAGAGCACTGGTGACATCGCTAATTTTGTTCCAAAGTTGTTGTTTTATAATTTGGGGTTTAATTCCAGGCATTTAAGTACCCCAACCATTTTATCTCCTGGAATGGGCATCATGAGTATGTCGTTTTGGTATTTTTAAGGACACTACTTCCCCCAAAAGGTAGACCTAGTCTATACCTCACGAAACTGACTGGGTTATGTGATCCATCCATGCCTAGGATGGTGTAGAGGGCACACTCTAAGAAGGAATCGAGTCTCCTTCTTTGACCATATGTGGCAGAACTCTCTTAAAGTATTTTAATTTTGTTACCCGAGGAGAAGAATCATGCCCGTTTTTTTGTGAATATACATATATACTGTGAAGGAAAACAAATATTTGAACACATTTAAATTGGTTATTTTTTCCTCAAGCAGAGAGCGCTGTCTTTGCTCTAGCAGATTCTTTGCTTTAAACTCATCCTGAATTTCAAATAATGAATCACCAATCAGGATCGTTTCAGTTTCACTATTACACTCTACTTCGAAGTGCAGAGTCATTTTGGTCGAACCCCACTTACATCTCGTCTAAAGTTCTGCTAAGCATCTGATATAACTAATATTCTGGTTTACTCTCCTATCGCCGCTTGTGAACTTTGATTTTCAATACGAATGGATTCTCTCCAGTTACCATGGTGCCGGTTATTGTTTCTAACGTTTACTTCTATCCTATCGCGCAAATTATAAACGAATGTGTTTATATTTCATCTTAATTCTGTTATCTCCTGTTTCGAAGCTGTACAAAGCTCAACAGATTCCTCTCTAAACTCCGCCCTCAGTTCACCAATTGGATTGGTAGTTTTGACTTTAGATTCTTAATTGAAAAAAGAAACCACAAGCATATTCAATTACCATTATCACTCGTTGGAACTTTAATTTCCTCTTTAAAAGAAGACCCGAAAGTAAATCATTGAAACTTAATCACTGCCATGGTGTATGAAGTAGAACGGAATATTTCCATATATGTTAACGCTAGATAGCCGATCTTCGAAAATGCCGTGAGCAAGCCCCCTGTCTCTGTAACCAGGTCAGTACTATTTTAAAACAGGCTTATATTTTCTAAATAGTAATGAATACATAATTTGGTATATTCGAGTTTAAGTCGGGATATATTATCATACCACAATTAGACAATTAAAGATTTCCAAAGCACAAAGATAATTCAGAATATCACATGGCTTCACGTCTTGAGGAGAAAGGTAGAGAAGATATAAAACTAGAAAGGGGAATGGAAATGAAAAGTAAATGAAAATATTAAAAAGAGTCGCTAAGAGCTCAACTTCCAAAGACATTTTTAATATCTTAAAAACTTTTAGGAATAAGAATAAACCCTTTGACTCATTTGTGCCTTTAGTTTCTCAAACAATGTATCCGGAGCTAATAATTTTCTAGAAATACAATCTATAGCGGTATTTCATATTCATTTTTTTCTGCAATAGATGTTGAACAGCCGGTTGCTTTCAATTTCCTTGCTGCCATCAAAATTCACAAGCTAGCACAAGTGTATATATATATATATATATATATATATATATATATATATATCAAAAGAAATACAGTAACGTACATGTAAATGCAGGAAAGAAACCACAGTGTTGGGATCGATTTATTTGCGAAACTAGGTTTCGACGGAGAGATCTGTCATCTTCAATTGCTGCCAAAATAATGAATACAAAGATATGTTTAGCCTAAGGACACATAAATTGACAAATCGGAATGTAATTAGGGAGAGCGGGGAGGGGGGTGGTATGGAGCTTCAGCATTTTTTAGGAGAGGCTCGGGTGAGTCTTCTGTTTATCAAGAGATTAGTATTGAATTGCCCATCGGAAGTATTAAAGTTTAGAATTTCCTTTATAAGAGCTGATTTTATTAGACGCATATGTATATATTTTGGCATTATCCTTGTCAAATGAATGATTTTTATTTGACATGTGTAGGAACAGGCTAGATGATAGGCTTCCACGGCGCATGTCGCATCTGCTGCTTTCACCAATTTGGCATGGAATATAATAAACTCCTTGTTCCTTATCAGTGGATCTATTTTTAGACAGACTATTTCGGATCGATTTTTCGTATTGAAAGGCAACATTGATGTTGTTGGCCCGTGCCATCTTTTTAAAATTAATTAATTGGGGAGAGTAAGGGAATGTAACATATTTATTATTACATACTTTTTCCTTAGGAATAGCTGGTGAGTAAAAGTTGGTTCTGGCTTGATTTCGTACTGATACAAAGATCACATATGCGATATGCTCTCATCAGGAACATGGAAGAAACTACGGACCTTTTAACAGATGGGTCGTGGAAAGAGAAATAATGAATATAACATTAGAGTTGGCTGGTTTCCGGTGAACAGAACAATAATCTTTGTTGTTTACTTTAGATATTTTGACATCAAGAAATGGCAATGAGCTGTTTTGTTCCCATTCTACTTTAAATGTAATGGTGGGCTGAATGTTGTTTATTGTTCAAAGAATGAATTAAATACTTATCATTAATAGGTAAGATAAGGGGAGGAGGTATTTCTCAAGGTATTCCATGAAAAGATTACATAGGATCGGGGAAAGGGAATTCTCCATACTCAGTCTATATTTCTGTCTTTAAAAAGAATCATCAGTTTTAAACACATTGTCCCTAACGCACAAACGAATCAACTTTACAATTTTATTACAAAGTTGGGTAATGTTAGGTTAGACAAAGGCAAGTTTTAATAATGACACTAAGAGCTTCCTCAACGAGAATTTTAGTGAAAAGGCTATTAACATTAAAACTTAGCAACTACTTATTGGATAGATCAACTTCTTTAAGTTTATTAACAAAATCGCCAAAATGGATAATGCGAGCTTCTGAGATACTACCAACTAATTGGATTAGATGTTCGCTAACCACTAAGATAGTTTGTACGCGTAGCATCCTACAAGGGAAATAATCGCTTTAAGTGGATTACGGTCCTTATGTGTTTTCGGTAAACCATACATGTACGGTGAAGAGGGATTGTACACTTTGAATATACCCAAAAGATACTCTGATCTAATTAAACAATTCAAGTTTTGTTAGTTCCCGGTTTCTGTAGTGCTCTTAGAGAGTTGACTAAACATGTAAAGAAACTTTGAGAGCTGTACCACTGCATATAAAACTAGGCCTAATGAAGCAATTTACCAAAGCACGGCGACATAATAAGCCATATTTCCAGTGCCTCAAAGCGATCTTCCCTAATATAAGTGATGGCAAGATTAAAGAAGGCATATTCGTAAACCTTCAGATTCGTCAACTTATAGCTGATGAGGAATTCGAGGCAATAATGGATGAAACTGAGGTAGCGGCCCGACATGCATTCAAAGATGTATGCAAAGGACTTCTGGGAAAGCACCAAGGGGCCCAGCGAGAGCGTATAG
Source organism: Ceratothoa steindachneri (assembly GCA_963969495.1). Taxonomy (NCBI): domain Eukaryota; kingdom Metazoa; phylum Arthropoda; class Malacostraca; order Isopoda; family Cymothoidae; genus Ceratothoa; species Ceratothoa steindachneri. The sequence goes on from OZ018320.1 coordinate 107,479,026, forward strand.
TGGAGGACTAATCAAGTGCTACCAGGATCTCGGATGCAATATGTCACAGAAGATACACTTTCTTCATTCTCATCAGTCCTTCTTCACATAGAATGCAGATGTAAGGGAAGAACATGAAGGGAGGCTCCATCAAAATATAGCATGAATGGAAAACAGGTATAAGAGAAAATGGAGCCTTGCTATGCTGGCTGACTTCTGCTGGATCCTGAATGGTGACACACCTGAGACGTCTTACCAACGAAGCAGTAAATACTAAAATGTCGGTTAATACATAATATAATGCTAACAAATATGCTGATTCATTATATATTTATGAAGTAATTACAATGGACACATGGTATCGTGGAAATCGGTATCAATTGCATAATTATTTACAAGAAAATGTTTCGGGATGGGAATTTTTTGTTATCAAATTCGAATTCAACACACTCAACTTCATAATAGGATGCACATCAGATCTATGGTTTTTTTTGGCACTAAAATTTGTTGAAGAGTGTAATTAGTTAACGGCTTTCTCCTAATCATAAATACTATTGATACTTTTGAAACATTTCTGTTCCGATAGCTGATTACATTCCATTGTTTGTGTTACTCTTTAAGTTATGACTTTTTAAAGCCATTTTTATGTTACTGATAAGAGACAGATCACCTTGTAGCTCTACTAATCTTCCGTATCCCTCATTTTATAATGAAGTACAACAGAATGGTTGAACCATTAAGATCTTACTCTCCTTTAAATATTTTGTAAACAAATTAACAATTCTATAGCAGGTTTTGCATCCTCAGCTTTTATTAGATCGATTATAACCCAAGCCTCCCCAGAAGTCATAATATTTCCTCTGTTCTTTTCTACTGGTTGTCACCTTGTTTCTGGTTGCTCTTACTATCGAATAGTTTCTGATCGATATCGTCATCAGTTTTAATTATATTTTCTTTTTTTATAAATAATATTGTTTCACTGTTCCTCCTTTAGTGTTGTTATTTGCTAGCTGCTAAATGGTAGTTGTGGGGCCATCTATATAGCGATTTGTTAACTTTTTAGTAGTTTATCTCACGAGATTTTTATTATATGCGCTACTAGTACTAATCTTCAAAGAAAAGTAAAGGAAATTTAAAAAGAATATTTTTCTATACACTATTTTAAACTATGCAGCACAAAACAACTGAAAATTATGATGCACACTGTATATATAAAGAATAAAATTAAAGTATTGTTAAACCTAAAGCTTTATTTTCTCGACTAAAGTTATTAAAGATCTTGGAGATATCAAAAATGGTAAAAATCAACTTGGAAACAGAAAACCAAGAAATTCAATAACATTAATTTAAAAAGAAACTTCCTATATTCAAGCAAAAAGACATACGGAAGAAGTCTGGCAAAAAGACCAGAAATATCGTCGTCGTGGGTATCCTTCGAGGTCGAGGATGATGACGTTCATCCTGATGAAGAATGAAGACGCCTCTGTTTTCGTTATTTAGAAAAATCTTTATAATGCACTCCAAGAAGCACACGGCCCTTTCTAAATCTGCCAACTGACTCTATTGGCAATAAATCAGCGGGAGCTGAAAGACTTGTTGCAGCCTTCGTCCGCCTTCACAGCCGTTAAGTTTTGTTAATTTCATCCACCTGATCCACAGTCAATGTCTTGTGGATTTGATCTGGATCGGTTTTCATCACACCCATATCATTTACTCACAATATTATATATATATATATATATATATATATATATATATATATATATATATAAATCGCGGTTAGTGTAGTGGAAAGCATTGAATGATACCACCCACCTCTTATAGCACCTTGGGGTACACCCTAGTCCCCACCAGTGAAGATTAAATATCAGTCACCCGTTTTTCTTATCCCGAAATAATGGTAGTAGGACTTGATCTTTCCTGATGGTGACTAAGGCGTCCCTCAGGGTGCTATAAGAAGCGGGTGGTATCATTCATGGTTTTCTGCTAACCGCATCATCTTTTATAATTTTCCAAATATATATATTTCGTACGGGATATTGGCCTTGTGTATTTGGGGGAGACCATATAAGACTCCTGCTCAAGACCCTGAAACATACAGACTATGGTAAAATTCCCTAAGAATGTTGCGGGATTTTAGTGACCTAATATAATTATTTATAGATATTATTTATATATATTTATAGATACCTGTTGGAAGAGGTATAAACTATCCGAAGTCTAAACTATCTATCCGAAAGAATTGCAAGCATTAGAGAGTAGTAATCGCATTTATTCATAATAACCACGCATTGACCTTTGTCAGGTTTGCTAATGATTATATAGAATCCTCCCGTTTTAGTTTGTATAAAACCATGAAATCATTGAAAGAAAAAAGCGGAGAGAAAAGCTTCCTGCTGTTAAACTTATAAAAGTACTTATTAAGCCAAATATTTAATTTCTTCTAAGCACCTATTTTTAAGAGACGAAATGCCTTTTAAATTTTCCAAAGTGTGAAGAAATTATTCGAAATACATTAAATATGAATCGTAATTCAATTTAAAAACTGGAAGTTGATCATATCTTTGGGAATTAATTTCAAACTTCCAATTTTTAAATTTAATTACTATTCATATTTCATGTATTTCGAATCATTTCTTTACACTTCGGAAAATATTAACTAAATTTTTTATATGTGAGAGTGATATGGATCCTAAGATCGGAGAAAGTAAGTTTACTAAATATTTTGAGAGTCTATATTGGACTAACCCAGTTGCACTGATGATTGGTCTTATTGGATTGTCTGGTTTATGGGTTTTTATTAGGCCATACAAATAAGGTAATGATGAACTAATAGAAGAAACTGAGTCAATAATTAATTTGTGTTTTTTTAAATATTTTTTATGTCTCTTTTAAAATTCTAATTGCATCATCTAAGGGATCGCTTCTTAATGGTACGTATGTAATATTATCAGATAACAAAGTGGCCTTTTTTTTCTAAATACAATGTTTTATTCATTATTACACACATGTTTGATTTATCAGCTTTTGTAATATGCAAATCTTTATCCATTTTTAATGATTTAAGGGCTGTTTTTAATCGTTTTGGAAAATCATTTAAACTCTTATTCATATTATTCACTACTGAATAAACAATTCCTTTTGCTATGTCTCTATGGTTTTGTGGATGTCCTTATTTCTTTCTTATCTAGCAAATGCGACAGCAATGTCCACACTTTCAGGTTTTTTCTAAAATAAGAACGAGAGTCCATATCCTAAAGCACGTTTCACATCGGTCGATATTAGCTTATCCGATAAATTCACAATGCAGTTTTCTTGATTACCTTATCTGTATGGCCTAATAAAAACCCATAAGCCAGGCAATCCAATAAGATCAATCATCAGTGCAACTGGGTCAATCGAATATAGACTCTCAAAATATTTAGTAAATTTACTTTCTCCGATTTTAGGATCCATATCACCCTCACATATAAAAGAATTCAGTTGATCTTTGCAATAAGTTAGACGATATGAATGTGACATCAGAACAGATTAGTCAGTTTTGATGTTACCTCATTATTCACTAAAGTGCCCGTTGATGCCTTATTGGATTTCCTAATTAGTATTCTTAACTCTTATGATTTGCCTTTACCGTCCAACTCGATCATTCAACTTATTTTTTTTATGCATTAAAAACAAGTGTTTGACATGGCTATGGGTAATCTCATATTGTCAAATATATACTCGTATATGTAATATTTTGAAAGGAGGCTGATTCCACCGGTTTGGTCGACTCAAATTGTTTGGTACCGATGGTTTTCTTTTATTTATTAATTCATTGGTTCAGTCAATTCAATTTACTTTAGAAAAAGAAGAAAATAATAGCTTTTCTTTCCTAGATGTTATAATAATTAGACAACCAGACAGATTTAAGTTTCCTATTTTCAGGAAACCGACAAATAATTTATCCTATGTCCATTTTTATTCAGGTCATTTTAAATGTATTAAATCATCAGTATTTCCTTCCATGTACCTTAAGGCGCTCAGAATATGTAGTCCTGACTATATGGATCAAGAATTTTAAAAAAAATGAAGAGATTTCCTTCAATCTGTGTTATCCGAAATATTTTTTGGAAAACTGCATGTTGTATTAAGCTAAAAAAGCATTCTATAACCGCAAGTTAGGAAAAACAGAACCTTTACAGAACCTATTACTTTTATCTTACCATGATAATTTTTTGTATGCAGTACTAATGTTAAAATAACTTAATATGAGTGTAAATTTTAAATAAAATTATACATTAAAAAATATTTTAATAAAACACAGCCCAAAGAACGAGAATAATGTAATATATAGTATAACCTGTTTTGATTGTAATTTATTCTATGTAGATCAAACTTCTAAAAATTCTTCTGTAAGAATTAAGCAACATAAAAATGCAGCATCTACGGGATATCCCAATAGTGCTTTAGCCGTCTACAGGCTTAAAATGGGTCACCAGATTTACCCTTTGGTACCTGCATTTAATCCCCCTTTTCTGATATTTTCTTTCTATTTTTAACGCCCTCTCTGTTTTGTATCCTTTGGTTGTACCCACACGGAGAGTCGCTTAGTTTTCTCATATATATATATATATATATATATATATATATATATATATATATATATATATATATAATATATATATATATATATATATATATATATATATATATATATATATCATATATATATATCCATATGGAGCTCAGCCGTGAAGCCTACATTTAATTTTGAGGATAAATCTCCGAACCACAAGAAACGGATGCAGCATCTTTTAATTTTTCACTACGTTTCGAAAATTACAAGTTTTCATCTTCAGGCTAGAATAAGTTTACAAAGTTAATACATATGAAGAAAACTTGAAAGGGCCAACAAGACATTATTTTAAAAGGTGACCAATTATAAAATATCAGTAAAATGTACTATAAGTTAAAATTTTAAATATGACTTGGCAACAGTTAAATTTGCTTTAAAACTGACTCAAAAAATTAGTTAATAAATTTAAAGTTTATTGCAGAAATTAATTAAGAACTATAAAACAAATTGACCTGGCAATAGTTGAAGATAATAAATTTAAAATTTATTTTTCATTTTGTAAACACTGTAAGAGTTAAAACATTTAATATAAAAACAGTAAATTTGGGTACTTACTAAAAAGGCGCTAGTATTTATAGGTTACAGTGACGCTTGGGAGAGAGGAACATCAACTAACCAAACACTAGTTAAAAAAACAAACCAACTAACAAACTGTAGTTAAAATTAGTTAATTAATAAAGATATTGCACCGAAATCTTCATTGAGTGTAGGTTTGTAGTGTTTGATATACAAGGTTTCCCAGAAAAAAGTTAACCGTACTTTGAATTTGTATAACTCAAAGTCTATTAGAGGTTTTGAGTCCTGCAAAAAAAAAACAAATTTATCAACTATTTATCTGTCGATTCTGGAAATTTCATTAAATTCCCTTTTACGATATTGATACACTAATGGGTTTAGTGGAGGCGATCAAAATTATGTTTGCGCAAAGAAGTAAAATAAGGAAACTTCGAAGTTTAAAATCAACAAATATATTTAAACCCATTTTTAACAAAAAACACCTTCATATGAGTAGTACAAATTCATTTTTCAATTTTTTAAGCAGTGTTTCCTTCCACATGTCCTCCATTTCTATCTGAGCACAGTTGCGCCTCTGATGGCATTGATTGAACAACTTTTAGGATTAACTTGTAATTTTCCTTAAGTCTATTGACTCCACGTGTGATACTATCTCTTAACTGGTTAATGCTTTGTGGTGGAGTAAAATACACTTTATTCCTTAGATATTTCCATAATAAATAATCGCACGGTGTTAAGTCAGGGGATCTTGGGGGTCATTCAATTGCATGATTTAGCGCGCCAATGCGGTTGTCAAACGTTTCTCTTAGTTTTGTTCTTACAGCAAGCTGTCTATGAGCTGGTGCACCCTCCTGAATCCACCAAAGTCTATTGAATTAATTGACATAAATCTGACGGAGTTCCCGGATGATCCTTTCGTTGATCATGTTCAGGTAGGCAGCACCATTCAAGTTATTCTCGTAAAACAATGGGCCTACAAGATAGCATTCCCGCATATTCCGATCCACAGAGACACTTTCTGCTGACAAATACGTGCGTCAAAGTTGAATGCTGGTGGGGAGAGAAGGGGGGCAGCTTTGCATATTGCCGAATATTATGGCTAATTACCTTTCCATTCATAAAAATGGCTGCCTCGTCACCAATCACAATGTTTCCAAGAAACGAGCAGGTTTATGGAGAAGCCATTCGACAAATTGTCTACGACGAGGAACATCAGTTTCAAGAAGCTGGTTCTTGCATGCATCTTATAGGGATGCCATTTTAAAACATGTTTATTAATGCGGTTAAATGATGACTTTGACAATTGTAACCCATTCTTTCTGACTGATACATGTGGATTTTGAAGAAGTGTCATCTGAACATTTTCCGATATTTTTTGTTGTTCTTATGGTTCTCATATGACCCGAACGACCTTTATTTAAATTTGAGCATGTTTCTTCATGTTGGTATTGGCGAACATTTTTCTAAATTGTGGGCTTGATGTTGGGGTGTTAAGTGTTAAAAAAATTAAGAATGTTGGCTATGTGCAGGATTATTGAAAATTGCAAACAAAATCATCAACAAAACGGTGGTAGAAGGAGGGTTTGTAATATAAATTAGTAGAAAACATTTGATCTTCGAGATGTGTCATAAAATTCACCATGGAAGTAAAGTAAAATGATAAGATGCCCTTTCTTGACCTTTTAATCAACCGAGATAATGACCAGCAAAAAATTCAAACAACCATTTACCGAAAAAAAACTTTCACAGGACTAGTTTTGAACTACTTTAGTTTTTGTGATTTTAGATACAAAATATCCACAGTAAAAACTTTAATACATAGAAGTTTCTCGCTATCATCCACTTACCAATCAATCCATAATGAATTTATTTTTCTTAGGAAATATTTTCTAAAAAATTTATTTCCTTCAGACCTATATGATAGAGTTTTAAAAAAGCCACTTGATAATCTCATTGACCCCCTCAACCCTGAATAGACGTTCCTAAAATGCCCATATATTTACTAATTTCAGAGATGGGTTTTTTAAGCGTTACTTTTAAAAGAAAAATCCTTTTCATCTTTAAAAGATTTTTTCTCCAAATCAACCCACAAATAGTTTTTATACACACTATTTATAGGAAGTTTTCTTAGCAGTAAAGATCCTATCTCTTTGGAGTTTCGGAGTAATAAATTTATTTATTTAAATGTCCCAGTTATACTGGAGCCTCTTACATTGGCAGTATTATCAGGTCTCTTGTAGTTAGGTTCTCTGCTCATATGGGGATTAGCTGACGCACAAGCAAAATCTTAAATAAAAAGGAAAAGTCTTCTATTAGAGAACACACCATAAACTATAAAACTGATATTTTTATTGATAATTTTCAAGTATTAGCCTAAAAGCCCTCGAATCTTTATATATCAAACACTACAAACCAACACTCAATGAAGATTTAAGTGCAATATGATTATAATTAACTAATTTTAACTACAGTTTGTTAATTGATTTGTTTTTTGACTAGTGTTTGGTTAGTTGATGTTCCTCTCTCCCAAGCGTCACTGTAACCTATAAATACTAGCGCCTTGTTAAACCCACCATTCACTCTCTAGGATGGATCCACTTTAGTAAGTACCCAAATTTACCGTTTTTATATAAAATGTTTTTACCTCTTACAGTGTTTACAAAATTAAAAACAAAGTTAAATTTATCATCTTTAACTAATGCCAGGTCAATTTCTCTTATAGTTTTTGAGGAATTTCTGCAATAAACTTTAAAATAATTAACTAATTTTTTTAGTCAGTTTTAAAGCAAATTTAACTGTTGCCAAGTCATATTCAAAAAAATTTAACTTATAGTACATTTTACTGATATTTTGTAATTGGTTACCTTTTAAAATATTTCCAGTTGGCCCTTTCAAGTTTTCTTCATATGTATTAACTTTGTAAACTTATTCTAGCCTGAAGATGAAAACTTGTAGTTTTCGAAACGTAGTGAAAAATTAAAAGATGCTGCATCCGTTTCTTGTGGGTCTGGGATTTATCCTTAATATTATATATATATATATATATATATATATATATATATATATATATATATATATATATATATATATATATATATATATATATATATATATATATATGGTGAGAATGGGAGGATGATGTAAAAACCTGGAAAATACACTGGAGTTCTTTATTGACGTTTCGCCTGTTGGCCAACATGCGAAACGTCAATAAAGAACTTCAGCGTATTTTCCGAGTTTTTACTTCCTCCTCCCATTCTCACATATACTTCGTGATATTCCTACAATATATATTTATGTATTCTTTGAGAATGAACTGAATACAGTTTGAAAGTACTCGGAATCCGGTTTTCATATTCTCTGTGGGATTTTTGTAATTATTGCTCTACTCACGCGCTACTTTATGACTTTCTCATATATATATATATATATATATATATATATATATATATATATATATATATATATATATATATATATATATATATATGTTTATATTTTATAGGTTTGCTTCTAAGAAGGCTTATTTTCAGGGTGAGGCTAAATCCCCAAATGAGACATGTGTGTAAGAAAGTTATTACACATGGGAACAACTTTGAACATAATTTCTGTTGCGTTTGTTTTTTTAACAAGATTTAGTCAATAATTGGCATGCTGATTTCAAAACTACAGTCAGTTTTCTTTTAACACGTCAAGTATTTTCTAAATAAACACAATTTCATCGTTTATCCTGAAATAATATGACTGATTTACTGATTGCTTTTATTGTAGTTTTACTGCTAATCATAACAGTTGTTAGAAGAGGCACTCTTAGGTATCGGCCACATCTTCTAATTTTCTATTCAGTTACACATGAGATAGTGTGGTGAGATTTTGTTTGCCGCTTTATATAGATGATTACTCTCTTATTCTGCAAACAATGCATATAAGTCTATATGTGGAGATAGCAATCCTTCAATAAGTTTTTTTTTCTCAGTTTATGACTGTTCAACTTATTCTTATCCACATACTTATTTCAATTCTTTCAGATAGTCTGCCTAAAAAGTCCATATTTCTTTTGTTATATTTGTGGCAGTTTCACCATTGCCATTTAAAGCGCAAACAGCAGTGCATTTCTCAAGCAAGAATATTTTGCATTGTTTAAAGTAAAGATTGGGCTCCTCACGCATGTATGTATGTAGTCTTTCGAGAGTTTACAGATGTGGACCAAGTGAATACGTGATAGGCTGTTATTTACACATGCTGTTAATTTCGTAACAGTATGTCTGGCTTTATACTGCATCCTCGGAGACGCAAAAAGAGTTGAAACATGTTTTCTAAATCATAAATAAAATTATTCCTTGAAACACTGAAATAAATGCGTTATTTACTCGTTCCTCACCCAAAAGAAATAAAATGTTTAGAAATACATATTTATCTTGTAAAATGGTGTAAAGTCTAAGGGTCGCGCATGTAGTTTTTCAATATTCAATTGCTCAAAAAAAGACGCAGCAATTAACTAAGCAAGGTTTAGAACAAAGCATTATTAATTAACTACTATGGGTAGTTTTTGTATTCTATCATGCGTCTGTTTTCCGTTATAAAGTCTAGGCCTAAGTGTTTGTTCATTCTTATGGGAATTATTAGGTTTGCTGCCTGCTAGCCGAACCTTATCAAATCCAAGTACAGTAGTCTATTAACCATGCAGTACTTACACATATTTTCACTGACATACAATTATGGAGGTTTGCATCATTTGTTATTTTATACCTGAAACTGTCTATACTTATAAGCGTTAATTTTCAGATGACCTCCCGATTCGGATTTTGAATCACATCCTTTCTTTGATGATCAAATCCTGCCTTTTGGGGATGATGTCAATTTCTTTTCCAGATGTTCTTGCCACCCTCGAATCTCTTCCTTGGTACTCATAGCCTTCTAAATATTTGCTCATGTTTACTTTTAATCATTGTGGCACTGTTTTATCTTCCTAAGGAGTATATTTTTTCCCACTTCCGTATCTAATTTACCTCCTTTTCTTTTGTGCAGTCATTCTCATTGAGCTGAAATAACTCCTAGTTGGTAAAAAATTAAGCCACCTGGATGTGGTTAGTCGCTATTAGGTGATATTTCTAGTGGCCGTCATATGCTATAGTTATCCATGATTCAGATACCAGTTAAAATTATATGTAGCTCCCCCCCCCCATGAGCACTAATCAAACATGTTTGTCATATGCCGTATCTCCCCTCCCCCTCTTCATTCTATTACTATCAATTTTCCTGCCTGCAATTAAATTATCGAATATGCCTGACCATATATTTCTAAATTTGTGTGCATTTATATGTTTGTCTGTGAGTGTACAAAATGATCCCTCATATATATATTTTTTTTTATGCTAAGTAAATTTCAGCGAAGCTCTTTTTCATTTGCTTACTTCTATTTTTTCTCTATTTTTGCCAGACTTTTAAGAATTCACTGAATATATGTTTTTACCTTGTCATATTTACCATTTAAATAGCATTTTTTTATAAAACTGATATCAAATTTGGTTGTTTTATCGTTGTCGATCTTTTGAAATTGTATTTTGGTGACCAATCTCTGGGTCTTAAAACATTGACAAATATGAAGTATTTTCATCAATAATATATTTTAAAGAGTATTTACAAGAAAAATACATGTATAGTTATTTAGAATGATATATATAAGTATATGGATTTAAGAGAGAAATTTACATTTGTTCTAATCGAAAGCTTGGATAAAGGTTACCATACTTGCTGGCATTGTGTAGATACTAGTTTAGAAAAATAAGAGAGGAAATATACAATATATTATTTGTCTACTCAATAATTATTTCTTATCGAAGTGTTTCTTTGGATAATTGAGAAAGAGAAAGATATTTCAAGGGCCCTCACCATGTTACCTTTTCTCTATTTCAGGAACGATGAAAAGTGAACTAACGTCACCACCATGAGAATCCCTCCCTCAACCGCCTCCCATGACCTATGCCCACGTTCCCGCCTACCCCTGCGTGCCCAAACTCGTTGGGTATGCCAAGCGCAGCTGGGACTCACTCTGGCTCTCGCACTCGGATGCTTCTCTTGGACGGGGGTGGGGGCGGTCTCGAAAGCTTCCCAACGACTCTGCGTCTCCGAGAAATGTAAGAATACCTTTATTGACACTACTTAATTAAATAGAGGACGAAGACAGGCAGGACAATATTTCGTACTCGCTAATGTTTTTGCTAATTGTAGAGGAAAGGGGTTGGGGGAAACAAGCCTAAATGGAAAAGACAAAATAGAGGAAAATAAAATAAAATACATTCTCCTCTCGATTGATGCAGCGCAACAGCCTTTAATGGCACCGAATTCATTTACTTCAGTTTTATTGAAGACCTTATTTTAGACTTTTAGGGCAATCAAAAAATCCTGTGGAGGATAAAATGAATGGATTTATTCTCTTTAATATTTCATTGGCATCCAATTCACCGAACATAATAAGGGAGGCGCTTCGAACAATATCAAATTAAGAATAATTTTAAAAAATGTGCTTTTTAAGCTTTGTCGGGAGGTTTTGCGTAATTAGGAGCAATTCCAGTTTAAGGACGGTAGATCTTTGGACACTCGTTCAAGGCGATGGTAGATCTCAGGACAAACGCACTTCTGGATCTAAGAGTGGGTGCGGTGAACACATTTGTATCCAACTGGTTACAACGATATAGATACTATCCTAACCTAACCTGATATATTTAGAATACAAAATTATAAAATCTGGCTGAAGGTTTTGGCGAGGTCATATCTCCCCTTTGCCTATTTCCCATTTTTCAAGCTTCGGCGCATTCCGAACTGTGTTCTTCCGGTCCCAAGAAATAGGGGTGACGAGATTAAGTAGGGTGATCACTATATTTTCCATTTATTTCCCCTCTTTCCCTTTCTCTTCTCTCCTTTTTCTCTTACCACAGGTCCTTACTACAGATTTCCCTCTTTCTATCGAGCTATATTAGGGTGCTTAGTCCATCTAACCTCAAATTATAGTGCTAAGAACTTCACATAAACTCCATAACCACCGACCTTACAATCCCCTCCGAGGAAAAGCGATCACTAAATGAGCTTTCAAGGCAAACTATCTAATAAATTTGAATACCAAATCGGTCTAAATGACGTTTAAATCCCCTAAAAAATGGAATCCCTCGAGTTGTTATGGTAACTGGTACGAGGGAAGAAAATTACACTTTCGGACATTTCAACTAAATTCCTGTAAATTATCTTGGTCAAGTCGATGTCGGCAAGGTAGGGTTATATCTATTCTTGTCATATTTGGCTATTTAATCATCCTTGGGCTAGAAAGTTTAGTTATAAGTAGTTAGGCGTGCAGGTTGGATTTAGTTCAGTCACATTAGAGCAGGATAGGCAGCGTTATGGTGACTTTAAGTCACTTTAAAGATTGTTGCATTAACTTCACCTGACCCAACTTATAGGACACAATTTGTAAGAGAAGCGATCCGGAGTGTCCGTATAAACCTAATAACTCCGGAGTGAACTTATATGGCAACCGCCATGCGACTCTTAGCAGCCACTCGATCGAAGGTAAATGTAACACGCAAGATAGAATGGCATACGGATAAAAAAACAAACAGGCCCCTTGGTAAGCAAACTCATTTCTAATATTTCTCACCCTGAGTTCTAAATGAACTCTGCCGCATCCTGATTCACCCAAATTGAACTGCAACTTCGCCTCGAGAGAAGTTCACCTGCTTCTGTGTCTAGAAATAGGGAGTATCACCACCGTTTAAACGACCCAAATAGCCCTTGCTCTTACGCGACACTCAAAGCCGTAAATCATGCTCCCCCTCTCGCTCCCAAAATGGAAATGCTAACGACTCCACGCAACTCTCCCATCTACACTTAGTGGACCTCTTCAGGTAATTATGAGACATGCTGTGGGACAGCATTTGTAAGGAGTTATTTGCGGGAAAGCTGGCAGAACTAAGGAGAAGCTAGCCACTGCGATAGCCCGCGCTCTGGTTAGAGCAGGCCATAATGGAGGAGACCCCTCTCTACAAGACGTACCTCGAATTGCTGGCATCATTGGCCTCCCTCGGCGTGGAGACTGCTAGCCTCTCAAAGAGGCTAGCATATATTTAGAACATCCAATGACCCCCTCAAGAGGGACATCCACCATGCCTTGCAAAAACCCCACCGAATTATGCAATATAGTTTGTTGGCATTAAAAAGAATTTGTGGTCCAAGTCCCCCAATGTCGCTCCCGCTGTAGAACGTCGGTAACCAGCAAGGAAACTCCAGGACTGGGCGGAAATATAAAATACGCCATATACCACCCTCACGAATGCTTGCTTGCCCATTAACGGTCCCATCATGGGCAGGTGATTCCTCATAGTCACGGGATCAGTCATCTCCATTACACCTTCCGACTAGGAAACCGATCAATTTAGATATTGCAAGGTATTTTTGAAGGTCACCTCATCAAGGTCTCTTTAAGCTTTTTTAATGGTTACATATCTCAATTCAGCACACTGGTTGAGATAGTATCCGATAACACGCTGCAATTTCCGTCAGGACTATTTAACCAACTATTACAGCACTCGAACATGTTTATATCAGCCCTGTGAGCCTTCATTGGACTGCGGTTCTCGAACGCATTCATTGGAACTTGACATTTCACTTCTGGCAAAGGGCAAGTCCTTCCGACTGGTTATAAAACCAAACTCCTGTCTTCTAAGGCTTACATAACTATCTTAGGTCAGAGAGCAACTACTCCTCAGCACAGGTCACTTATGGGCGCAATTTCTTTCAAATTATGCTAGCTGTTTGCCACCCGAGATATTGACACCTCAATGGCAAATTCATGCTAGACCTGGGATTTAGAATTTATTTTATAGGCTCAATAGTATTCACGGAGTCACCCAGTTCCGTGCCAGTTTTCAGCCCACCTACACTGGCCCGTACAGGAAGGGTGATACAACATTAAAAAATAAGCTTATTTATTAAAGAGAAACATGGAAGAGATTCGAAAACACATTTGCAAGGTCAAACCAGTCATTATGCCAACAAAAGCACCAGATATGACCACCGGCATGCTACATACATAAATAAATTACCACCCAAGGATTCAGATATTTCTATAAGCTCCTTAATTGCTATTCACTCCACTTTAGATCAGTTTCTCTCAAGACTTGCTAATGATGACCTGAATTCATCAATGATGTACAATTCTGCTAAGATGAAACGGCTAGTCAAATCAATTTGTCCAATACGGATAATATTTTGCATTATTATGAGTTGTACTATTTTATTTATTTCAATTCATGGAACTAATGCTCTTCCATGTGCACACAAAGCAACATTCATGCCAAGAGCATGATTAATACCCACGGTTATCCAATCATTGTATAATTTTTTATTGCTATGTAAATATCCACATGGCATAATCATTTAGCTATTTTACCCATACAAATGTCTTAAGATACAAATCATGCTGCTTTGTAACTTTATGGATTATAATTTTATTCTATGTACAAAAGGGCAACAGATTTCCTGAAAGTTTGTAATTTAAGTTGACCATTATGCTTGTATGAATTGTGTATACAGATAATTATCATATATATGAACTGGACGCTATTCAGTGGTTCAATTATGTAATAGGATGATTGCTTTACCACTTATTGTCTCTCATAGCATGATTTCAACAACATTTTGGGATCTGGTTCCATCACAGCGTGTGTGCAAGATGGAGTGACTCTACATATAAAGACACCTAGTCTAGAAACCGCCTTATTTGATCCAGAACCAGTTGGTAATCTTCAAAATGACCTGCTAATAACGACAGCCCCCGACTGATAGCAAATGATGAATAGACAGCAACCGCTAGGATTTGCTTCTCAAGTTGATACCTATCCCGAAAGAATTCCGGGTCATTCTATTTTTTCTTTCTTGGCGGACGGGTCATAAAATCTATGCAACTTAGAGTTATCATTTTGATTGGTCTTTTATCTGCCTTGGGAACAGAAATTACGCAAGTAAATAATCTGAAGCATAAAGCTAAGTGAGGCACCACTAATTGATTCCAGATGCGCACTTCCCTCGCGGTCGTTTTAAAGCTGAATGAGCAAATGTGATATTTTCCTCCTAAATTTCTGAAAGGGGAGTTAGGGTTAGTAGGAAGGCTCGAATCCTGTTTGGTTGATTTCCTCTTGATCCAGAGGCTTGAGTTCACTGATTTCGATAATAATTAAATGAGAGTTCGAACCACACTAAAAACGACCAACCTCGTAATTTCAAGAATGTGAATTTCTCATTTGCCTCAGTGTCTTCCTCTCTCGTTTTTCCTCTTATTTTATCGTCCTTTATTGTCTTCCTCTCCCGTTTGTTCTCTCATTTTAGCGCCCTTTAATGTCTTCCTGCCATTTTAGCGATTTTTTTGTTTTCCTCTCTCGTTGGGTCGTCTCATTGTAGTGTCTTTTATTGTCTTCTTCTCTCGTTTTCCTCTCATTTTAGCGTTCTTTATTGTCTTCCTCCCTCGTCTGTCTTCTTAAATTAGCGTCCTTAATTGTCTTCCTCTCTCGTTTGACTTCTCATTTTAGTGTTCTTTATTGTCTTCATCTCTCAATTTTCCTTTCATTTTTGTGCCCTTCATTTTCTTCTCTCCTCGTTTGTCCTCTCATTTTAACGTCCTTTATTGCCTTCCTCCATCGTTTGTCATCTTATTCTCTCATTTTAGTGTCATTTATTGTCTTCCTCTGCAGTTTTTTTCTCGTTTTAGCGTCCTTTATTTTCTTTCTTTATCTATCCTCTTAATTTTGAAAATTTATTTTCCTTTTCCGTTGATTGTCCTCCCATTTAATATCCTTCCTTTTTATCCTCTGTCATTGAAGTTTTATTTTAGTATTTTCTATTGTCATCTGCTGTTTTTCCTTTCATTTATCCTCCTTTATTGTCTTCCTATAGGTAGGTAGGAAGATAGTTAACACCATTTGTCTCTCGCATCGTAAAGGAGATCCCCTGAGCAGGTGATGAAATAAACATAAAGATCAGAATGACAATCAATGGTAAGCCCAAAGATACAATGGGACGGTTCTCTTGCGTATGTAAGGGGGAAAAGGGGGAGCTCCGGATCATGTTGTGTGTTTTGGTACTAACCAGCGAGGGTGGAACCCAGGGAGGCACCAGTTCCTCGCCAGGGGTATGTGGAAATAAGTGCCCCTGTTGGGCACACCTCTGTTATTTTCCCTTTCATTTTAACTTTCCTTATTGTCCTCCTACGTCACTTATCTCTCATTTTAGATGTTTTTATTGTCCTTTCTCTGGCATTTCTCATCTCATTTTAGCCTCCCTTTATTCATCCTTAGCCATTTTATTGCTCTACTCTTTTGTTTTTCTTCTCATTTCGTTGTCCTTTATGTTCCTCCTCTGCCGTTCGTACTCTCGGTTAAAAGCCCTTTCACTTTAACATCCTTTATTTTTGTCCCTTTTGTCCTACTTATTAATTTTTCCTCTCACTTTAAGGTCTTTTATTGTCGCCACCCGTTATTTTTCCTTCACTGTAGCATCCTTCATTGTACTCTCGTTTTTTTCTCTCATTGTAGCGACTTCTAGTGTCCTACACGTCCTTTTTTTCTCTCATTTTACTGTCCTTTATTTTCATCCTTTCCTGTTATCGATCTTAATTTTTCGTGCTTTATCGTCCTCCTCCTCCTCCTCCTTTATTTTTCCTTCCTTTTTAGCGAATTTTATTATCCTCCTCAGCTGTTTGTCCTCTCATTTGACCGTCGTCTTTTCCTCCTCCGTCACTTTTCTTCTTATCTTGGTGCTTTCATTTGCGGAGTTCTTCTCATTTAGGGCTCTTTATTGTCCTCCATCTTTTGTGTTCTCATTTTAGCGTCCTTGATTCACTTCCTCTGTCATTTCTCATCTCATTCTAGCATCATTTATTGCCTTGCTCTCGTTTTTACTCTCACTTTAGCGTCTTCAACGCCTTCCTTTCTTGTTTTCCCTTTCATTTCAGCATCCTTTATTTTTATCTTCTGCTGTTTTCCCTTCATTTTAGCGTGTTTTCTTTACTCTTTTCTTGTTTTCATACTCATATAAACTTCTTTATTGCTCTTATCTTTCTTTTCTATCTCATTTTAGCTTGTCTTATTGCCCTCCTATTTTGCTTATCCTCCTATTTGGAACCTCTCATGCCTTTCTTATTCCTCCTCCTTTTCTGAATTAGCACCTTTCAAAGCAATCTGCTTTCGTTTCGGTATTCGGATAGATTCGGGAGAGTTGCGTTCCCTTTCCTCCTTAACTTCCTTTTTCCGTAGATGTGTTTAAATATCTTTAAGTCTAAATGCCCTCGTTGTGTTTCGCTTTATTTTTTTAGTAACTTCAATGTCACTGAGTTAGCTATATTTTGTATTCTCTAAAAGAAATCGTGGATTTAGATCAGGTTGCTCAGCGCCTCCTTCTTTTGGAACCTCTTTTGAGTATTCCCAAATCAGGGGACCAAAGATTGTAACAGGCAGAACAAAATAAGCAGGAAAACCAAGGTTGCCAAGAGCTCCAGGAGTAAGACGAGAGTCTCAAGTCAAAAAAAGTGCTCCTTTGGTTCCTCATAACGAACGGCTCGAAAATTTTACAAGTACGAACGAAGAAGCTATATTCAAAGCTTTTATTCTGGATACTACTTGAGTCCTTTAATGCTGAAAGGAAATTGCATTCGTTTTCGTACCTTGTCCCTACTATATCACATTTGTTCGGTAGTAGTGGGGTTGATTTGAATTTTAATGACAAAAATTGGAAAAAGTGCTGGGATTTTGTGTTTTAAAATTAGAGAGAAAAACAACACAAATATAACTTATGTTTATTGATGCAGCAATCCTTATCATTCTAGTCTCTCTTTTGTGACCCTTTTCCTATATCCTACTCTCTCCTTTAATTTTCATCTTTCATTCCCACATTCTTGCTCCAAAAGCGCTTATTTTTTCGCTGATTTTCCCCAATTTCCTTCCTAATTTCGAGAAATTCCCACTTGCTTCTTTGTCCTCCGAACGCTGATGCTGATATCGTGTTTATACAGACCTGCGTCTTTTCATGAATGTACATACTGGAGTGAGAGTTTATATATTTGGAACTGTGTATGTATATAAGAATAATAGCAATAGATATTTTTCTGCCTGGCGGCTCCGTTCAAGGCCAGGGGCCCGAACGTACGCTTGATTGTGCAAACAGTGCCTGTTTGTTGACGCATAGTACCTCGCGCTCAATTAAGTGAAGCTAAATATTTAGTCTAGGTCTTATGAGGTAGGGTATCGCCTTCAGGGGTCAGATGTTGGATCCTCACACTCAGACAGTGGCACTAACAGGCAGATGGCACCTTACAGGGCTTGCCCCACTGTTTGCTCGGGACGGTGTTTTATCAATAGTTTTCCTTCCGAAAGACGAACCGGGTGAACAATTTGGGTCGATAAAATTAACAAAAAAAGAGTAAAATCGTTGAAAATATAAGAAATGGAAGATGAGAAGATAGCACTCTTTTAGATTATATCCTTTAGACTCCCCTCCTTTATGTTAAATCCTGTCATATTTTTAACCTCTATAATAAAAATAATATGCAATATTTAATAACTTCTTCATAATTGCATTAGTAATTAATGAATGAAAAAGAAGAGTTCAATTCCCTGCTGAGGATCGAATTCTAAAAAGCAACGGAGTGCTTCGCTTTATTACCACCAAGAATCGCAAGCGCTCCCCCCCTCTTCCCTCACCCCCAGCTCCGACGTACGTTTTTGAGGGGGCGGCTCTATATCTTCCATACATTTTCACTTCCAAAGGATTAGAATTTTTCCGTAATTGATGCACTCGTTGGTTTTTGCCTTAAATTAATTAAAACATACCACTGAACCTAATTATTAAGATATTTTTTTGCGGTTGGCCTCCATTAATCATTATTTCATTAATTATTATTTAGGTAATCATTTCATTAATAATTATTTCATTAATAATTAATATTACTTCATTAATAGGCATTCATTATTTCATTAATTATCTTTTTCATTAATCATTTCTAAAATTATTTAATTATTATTTTATTAACCCTTATTTCAAGGGGTTTCAGGTAAAGCGATACAACAAGTTGTGTACCAAACGAAGAAATATATTCACATGACAATTTACAAACAAATAGAACGATATATATATATATATATATATATATATATATATATATATATATATATATATTTTTATCGCTGTGAAATCATTTGAAATGGCCAGGAAATGCTTAGGAAGTCCTTGTCAGTGGATGAGATTACCTCCAAAATGACGGCACTCAGAGATCCTAAAGTGTTGTCAGCAGCTTTGTTGACATCCTTCTCAACAAAGCCCCACGCGAAATAATCTAGTGGGTTGCAGTCGGGGAAGCTGGGTGGCCATAAGTTTGAGGATCGGTTTGTTGGAGGTTGTTGAATATCCGCTCGTATGTCTTCCTTACTTGTGTACAAAAGTAGAATCATGCTGGAAAACGTAACCCCTTCTCGTGGCTACTTGGTCCATCCAAGTCTTGACTACAGTCTCCAGCACCTGCCTGTAAAAGTCCGCATTGACCTAAAGGTTTTGGAAGAATACGTAAGAAGGCATAACGTGGTCTTTTCGCTGCTGACCACGCCCACAACTATCAAAGAGGCACGAAATTTTCTGTGCATGATCGTAGGTAATTCCCTAGAGTCCTCGCACAACCAGTGATCAATTTGCCGGTATGCGTTACTGTCTTGCACGAAAAGATTTGCGTCGGAGAAGAAACGAAGAAGACCCGCGCCATAGTGTGTGACTTCGTTGATGAGTGCGAGTGCCTTCACATTACGGCTTTCTTTGGTAGCTTGCGTGAGAAGCTGGCACTCTTCAGCACGTACGAGTGGTAGCACAGATCCTGGTGCACGGTCCTGTAGATAGTTCCCTTGCCCACACACATCTCATTAGCAAGGTTCTGCATGGACTGACCAAGGTCCTCGGAAATTTTCTGCCTGACAATGACGACGAATTTCTCGCTCTTGGTATCAGAGCAACGATTGTAACACTGTCGTTCGGCAGTAACTTCGTCCTTATTCTCAACCTCGCCATACTGACTTTTCACTTTGTAAAGGAGGCTCCTCAGGTAGTTAAAAAGTCACAATCTCTTTAACGCTTCTCCGATCGCGGAGGACCTCGAGTATGGCGCGCCATTTTGCAATTTCAGCTGACCTTCTCAGAAGAAACCGCGGATGCTGTTACCGAATGAAGCTAAGCTCTTACTGAGTGTGTCCAAGGACAGGTAACCTACATTGTGTGGTTATTAGCTTTTAAGCACACTTTCAACTTTGTATTTATTTTTCTGAAAGGTGCTTTACATAAATCTTCACTTCATTCATGATTTCATTAATTATTATGTAATGATTTATTATCTTATTAAGCATTAATTTTTTAATGATTATTTTTGATATTTTTATATTAATCATTATTTCCTTAACTATTACTTGATTATTCATTGTCATTAGTTCTTATTTCATTAATCATTATTGTATTAATCATCATTTCCGTAATCAACATTTAATTATTCATTAGGTCAGTAATCATTAGTTGATTAATCATTATTTCATTGATCATGATTTCAGAGACCTTTGTTTGAGGGTTTCTGAGGTTTTGACAATCAACTCATCTCCGAAACGGAAACGGAACTCCGTCGGTCTGGAGGTCGATTTCAATCTACACCTTGATTCCCAGGGATAAAAACAAATTCCGCAAGGGAAAAATCCCCAATTTTCGCAGGTTCGGCAACCGAACTCACCACACATACACACACTTGCATCTAAGCAGAACATAGCTGTTTCTTCCATCGCCCCTTTATTCATACGGGCAACATATCACTCTTCCGTCTCGAAACCGGCCGAAAGGAGAGTTTCATTTCCTCAATACCCAGATGTGGAACAGGTGGCTCTCCTTGTAGACACGAATGCTTCCTATACTCGTCAGTTGGTGGCAAAACACATTGCTACCGCTCCACCAGCGCCTACACCCGCTAGAGACAACCCGCCCCTCATGCTCTTAGGCTTGCCAGCGATTTACATTCTGATCTTTATATGATTTTCACATCCGGTGGGATGGTGTTGTCCACAATTAGAAGGGCCGGCAACCTGATCAACTAAACCAAAACGTTTATTGCCGCGTCTCTACGCCATCCATCCCTTTGGCCGTAGCTGCACGGACCATCCTAAAGCCCTTCCGTTTCTTTATAGCACTGGAATTGAATGACGTAGTCAACCGATATATCCTGGACAATCGGCGCCAAGTAACGCTGCCTCTTACTCTTGGCGCTTCCGACCGAATCTCGCATCGCCTCACCAATGCCATCTTCACCAAGTTCATCCAGGTACGCATAATGCGATCTTCGCCAAGTTCATCAAAGTACGTGAAATCCTTCTTCCCCAAATTCATCTAGGTACGCAAATGCCATCTTCATCAAGTTCATCCAGGTACGGAAATATTATATTCACCAAGTTCATCCAAGTATACGAATGACATCTTTGCTAAGTTCATCCAAGTACACGAATGCCATATATTCGTCAAGATCATCCAGGTACTTGGATGGAATCTTCCCCAAGTTCATCCAGGTACGCAGAAGCCATCTTCGCTAAGCTCATCCAGGTATGCGAATAGCACCTTCACCAAATTCATCCAGGTATACAAAAGCCTTATTCAGCAAGTTCATCCAGGTATGCGAATAGCACCTTCACCAAATTCATCCATGTATACGAAAGCCTTATTCGGCAAGTTCATCCAAGTACGCAGAAGCCATCTTCGCTAAGCTCATCCAGGTATGCGAATAGCACCTTCACCAAATTCATCCAGGTATACGAAAGCCTTATTCAGCAAGTTCATCCAGGTACGCAGAAGCCATCTTCGCTAAGCTCATCCAGGTATGCGAATAGCACCTTCACCAAATTCATCCATGTATACGAAAGCCTTATTCACCAAGTTCATACAGGTACGCGAATAGAGGCTCGGAGGAAGCTACCACCAATCACGGCCAAGAGCCAAATCTGACGCACACGCGTAAGCTTGTTCCATTTGTGTTTGTGCACTGCCTTCTTTTCAATAGATGAATGGGTCTCACTGCCCTTTGTGTAGTGTACCCTTTCAAATAAAATATTTTTACTATTTACAGAGTGAAGCAGAGAGGACGGATGCTTCTGAAAAATTCACAAAATTATTAATTTTAGCTTCAGTTGTTTTTTTAGTGACATTAATATGTTCGTATTGAATTATCATTTGGCAAAATCTAGTGTGGAAAACAACATCCCTCATGAGGTGTCCGTTTTCATTTATGCATTTCCGAAGGCATTCTTAGAAGTTAGCCTCCACTCTTTTCACCATTGCTCTATCGATTTGATAGACTTCCACGTGAATAGCTTCCTTCAAATCATCCAATGTACGAGGTTTATGCTCATACACACGTGCCATGAGGTTTCTCCACAAAAAAATAATCACACATGGACAAATCCTGGCACTGAGAGGGCCAAGGAGTGCCAGCAAACCTGGAAATGAGACTGTCAGCTAAGAGGGAGTAAAGAACGTCCATTAATGTTCTGGCTATGTGGGCCGTCGCCTCATCCTGTTGAAACCACACAAGTTGGATAGGAATACGTTTTCGTCGTAATTTAGGCACAGAGAACTTTTATATGATATCGATGAAACGCTCGGAGTTCACAGTAGCAGCATTTCCATAATAGTCTTCAAAACAGTAGGAACGAATGACGCCAGCTTTTCCAACAGCACACCAAACCCTCACTTTTGGGCTGTACAGTGGTCTTTCGTGCAGTTCTCTCGGATTTTCAAAAGCTTAATAACGACATTTCTATTTATTCATCATGCCATTAAAATGAAAATGATCTCCATCACTCATAAACAAAATGAGGTTGTCATTTGCTTCAGAAATTGCTTCCACCTTAGGTGCGAAGTTAAGACGCTGTGCATAGTCCCTTGGTCTCAACTGTTCGGCATTGACCAATATGTAGGGATGGAAATGCATGTCTTGATGCAAAATACACCTTACCTAACGATTCTCCGTAGCATAACTAGCAGAGAGATTCGGACTGCGCGGTAAAGCTTGTCTGACGCGCTCCACATTTTCTGGGGTAGGAAACCGTTCGTGGGGCTCCCACCGGTCTGCTATTCATTAGTGTACCTCGTGTACGAAGTGAACTAACCCAACGTAAGTTTGTTGTTAGGAGTGGGAACAGCCTGATTTCGGGAAATGTTGAATCGGCGACGAAACTTTTTATTATGTGCAAACTAACGAGGGCACCTGCAGATTTTTTTTTCAAGAGTTCCTAAAAAAGTGGTCAAATAGTGAAAGTGAAAATAGGTGGAAAGTACATAGCTTGTGTAGTCATAGGAGGACCCTACTTAAGTGCTATGGAGAGAGCGCGCGCTTAATTCTCCTTAATCCTTTGCATAAGAAAACCCCGCCCTATTAAGCTCCGAATAAATCCTCACTCTTGCCTTTCTCAAGTAAGTAGAAAAAAACATTCAAAATTTTGCCTCAAATGAACTAAGAGACTATGACGAAAGGGAGAGAGGCTGCATTTTACCTATCTGTATTGCATAATTTGCCAAGTCCTTCTATTAATTTCAATCCTTTGCGCCGTCATTTGACTATTTGAGTCCTTTGCTTTCAGCAAGTGGTGGGTTATCAAGACGTCGAAGTGGTACCGTATAATGATGATACAATGTCCACTGAGTCTCTGATGCGATACTACAACGAGACGTCAAATAACCCTCACAAAAATCAGTAAGTTTCCCCTTCTCCCATATTAATAGCCATATATTTTCATTTTTGTGATATAAATTATGGAGAGAAATAAAAAGGTACTTTAATTGTGCTAGTTAATCGAAGAGGATGTTATCGAAATAAGGAACTCTAAAATATCCTCAAAAATGAAATGGGATTAAAATTTTCACCTTTCCTCCCCAGCAGTCTCGCCGATACTCGAAGCACTGCAAATCTTTGTTATAGTATTCGGGGTTTCTTGAAATTCACCTCACAGTGCGATTTCAGTCCCCAAAACAAATTGGACACACACTATCCGTCCCTTTCCTGTTTTTTTCAGAGTTCCTCCTGATTTAGTCAATCTCGAAGTGTGGATTCCTCCTGGATTTTGGCAGAACTCCGCCAATGTGGTAGACAGAGGGTCTCAGGGAACAGGGGGAAGGTAAGGAGAATGTCATGAAACCTTAAGATGAACTCGAAAGAATCAATGCAGGTTATGCAACAAAGCGATATGTTAAATCACCAGCCTCGTATTGATTAAACATCCGCAATTCATTGTATTATGAAGAAAAGAATGAGAGATATCACTCATGGATTAAGCAGTGTCGAAAACTGTACACAACTCTTTTCTCCTCGAGATTTGGGTGGTACATCTACAAAGGAAACTTCTCGGATAGCGAACTGTTCCTCTACCACTGGCGATCGTATCAGAAGCCCGAGGTGATCACCCATTTCAAGCTGACCTCCGAACAACTAAACCAGGTGAAGGCGAACTTCACCAAAGATTCCGACACGTAAGTTCAGCAGTGTCACTGTGATTTGTCTCATAAATGTCCCGTTGGGATTTAAGAAAAATAAAGAAATGTTGCCAAATAGTGCCAACAAAACTGGGATCATGGGGGCCGAGGGATACCAAATTGAATTTATATATTAGGAGCTTATAAACGTTAAGGAGTTTTTGCTTGCGAGTGGATAGGGCGTCGGATTTTCGCGCCCAATTATCAGGTTCGTTTCCCGGCCAGAACAGACGCAAAATACTCGGCGTTTGCAGGGAGCTTCCGCCAGTTTGGCAATGTGCCGAGTCTGTGGCTTGCGTGCAGATAACTCTGGCCATGTACGTCACCACACTCATAGCCAATCACAACAGGGGTGCCCCCCCCCCTTCATTCACACAGAGACGACACCACCATTCGGTCTCGGAACCTGCCCAAGGTGCGAAGGGTTCTTTGCTCGCTTGATGGCGGAAAACAGTAATACTTGTTTTTCCTGCCTTCCCCCCACCTCCCTCCAACGACTGCCGGCCTTTGGCGCCTTCGCGCTTGGTAGTGATTGTCATCCTTATTTTTATGGTCCGCACAATTAACTCGCTTAACTAAGATTCATTTCCGCGTTCTCATTAAACTTTATACCATATCATATATGTATATATTTAGCTAGTATTTAATAACTACAGCTGTCAGAATATTTAAGCTATTCCATACATATGAGACTCTCAAACTATAAAATGTGTAATGTGGTCGTATTTTCCCTCTCCGTACACTTTAAATTATTATATATCATTACATTTTAATGGGGGTTTCATTAGCTGGACTAAATTTGCCCCCAAGTATTTTTGTGATTACCAGGTAAATGGGGAGAGGAAGGTCGGGTATTCAGCATTATACCTCAATGATTTCGTCCGTACATATGCTATCATTATTCTTAATCAGGTTTACCACACTGTAGGTCAGTGATTCGCACATGACCGCTCTATGGGGAATCAATAATCCCCAACAAAGGTTTACTTCAATCCCAGACACAAATGAGAAGCCCTCAGCATAATTGCTTTGTTCCCATAGCAACCACCACTACTGTCCGGATGATGTCTGCGTGGATGGAATGTTTGTGCCTGATCTTTGCCGGACAGGACCATGCGCGACACTCTTCGCCGGATATTATAGTAAGAGCCCTCGATGTTATAGCAATAGATTTGGAGGTTGTCAGGGTGTTATGAACCCTTGATTCCATAACAAGAGATTTGTAGGTAGAGGTCAGGAGGTCATGAGCCTTTGATGGCATAGCAAAAGATTTGTAGGGAGAGTCCATGACGTCATGAGCCTTTGATAGTATAGAAAAAGATTTGGAGTGAGAGTTCATGACGTCATGAGCCTTTGATAGCATAGCAAAAGATTTGTAGGGAGAGTCCATGACGTCATGAGCCTTTGATAGCATAGCAAAAGATTTGGAGTGAGAGTTCATGACGTCATGAGCCTTTGATAGCATAGCAAGAGATTTGGAGGGAGAGTTCATGACGTCATGAACCTTTGATAGCATAGCAAGACATTTGAAGGGAGAGTTCATGACGTCATGAGCCTTTGATAGCATAGCAAGAGATTTGGAGGGAGAGTTCATGACGTCATGAGCCTTTGATAGCATAGCAAGAGATTTGGAGGGAGAGTTCATGACGTCATGAGCCTTTGATAGCATAGCAAGAGATTTGGAGAGAGAGGTTGTATAAAGCGACCGAAAAAATGCGAGAGAAAGTAGCGTAGTATCCTTGCTCTTTGTGAGAGAAACATGAAAGAGAATAGAGAAATTGTGTGAGGTCGAGTGCGATCATTTGTGGATTAGGGTGGTAGGAAGAGTAGCATGATGCGAAGGTTGAATACAAATATGTGAGCTCAAACATTATGTAGGTGAAGTTGAGATTTGCAAGGGCAAAAATGTGCCTGGTTCTAGTGCATGGGCCCAGTAATGATAAAGTGAATCTGAGTTACATTCAAGGATGACTTGTAATGAATTATGGATGGAAGTGGGAATGGGGATCGATCGCTCGATGGTTGTAGGAGATATGAATGGACGAATAGGTGAGAGAATAAGAGGGCAAATCTGAAGCTTTTTATACACCAAAAAAGATTGAAAGGGGAAGAGGTTGGTACATTTTTGTGCTGAAACTTATGTGTAAGAAACACATTCTTCTATTTAACACAAGGATGTGAATAAATACACATGCGTTGGCCAAAGGCGTGGGTGTTGAACGTAAAAGTATAAATGATCTGTGCCTAGTAAGAAAGATTATGCTGTGGGATATATTTGATGTTAAAAGTGTAAGAAGCATGAGTATGGGAGTATCTGATCCCACTGTTGTGCTGTGTAAGGTGCATTGATGAGAAGCCGTGAGGAAAATGGAAAAGAAGGATGAATCAAAAGTTAAAGTTTGGTATATCAGAGAGAAAGGAAAGAGTCTTTAAGAATGCTT
Source organism: Ceratothoa steindachneri (assembly GCA_963969495.1). NCBI lineage: Eukaryota > Metazoa > Arthropoda > Malacostraca > Isopoda > Cymothoidae > Ceratothoa > Ceratothoa steindachneri. The sequence goes on from OZ018320.1 coordinate 107,506,155, forward strand.
GAAAGTTGAAGTGCGAGCATGAAGATAAGGTAAATGTGGAACAAATTTAAATAGTAGAAAGTGCGAAGATATGTGAGTGTGGCATAAGTGAAAACACGAAGAAAGGACTGAGATGTGGTATCAAAACAAACAGGAAGCAAAAGAATATAAACTAAAAGAGAAAGAGAGAGAGAAAGAGAAACGAATCAGAAATCAAAAGAGAAAGCGAAATAAAAAGATAAAGGGAGAGAAAAAGAAACTTTAGAGAAAGAGAAAGTGTGAGAGAAAGAGAATAAGAGGAAGATAATGGGATAAACAGTTACAAAGCATAGTAGTATGAGAAAAAGCATAGCACAAGATGAAGGCTCTCCCCAACCACCTCTCCCACCGGCTTTTGCAGGTACAGAAAGCGGAAAAGATACCTGATTGTAATGTGAAAAAGGACACAATCAAGAAATTTTAATAGAATACCTGAAGCCTATTTAACTTACTTCTATAATCTACTTGTCACTACGTTCTATACATATTAATGTATTACATCATCCAGTCTAGATTTGAACTGTTTTATAGACGAACTATCCACCACCTTGACCGGTAGACTATTCAATGTACCGCAAATTTTATACGAGAAGTAGTTCCCACAAACAATAGTCTGGAATGGGAGAAAATCCAGCTTGTAACCATGGTTACAAATCGGATTTTGAGTTTAACGTGAAAATCCTCTTGTAGTCCACATTTTCGTTACCCTTTAAAATCTTGAAGGTCTTTATTAGCTGACCCCATAATCGGCGAGGCTCCAATGAAAAAGAGAGTAAAGAGAGGAAAAGTAAGAGAGAGATGGAGAGAAAGAGAGTGTAAGAGAGATGGAAAGTGTAAGAGAGATGGAAAGAAGAAAAAAGTTAGGAGAGTCATTATCATTAACTACTCACTGAACCTAAATACGCTCTCTCAGGGACAGAGATGCATGGCCAGGGAACCTTCCCTTGTCCCTGTGTAATAAAGGGTGCACCGATATTTGCCTCGCCATGCCAATATTAGCCACATCCCCTCAAAAGATTGGCTATATTATGCAAAGATCTAATTATTTCGACTTTTATGTCCAATTCATCTTCATTATGCCCATTTCAGAATATTCCTCCTTCCTCATCGAGCAAGTGGTGAGCCAGAAACTTCTTGTTCAGGTCGCCTGGATAGGACCTTACCTGACGCCTCGATTAATAATGAAGTTTCGAGAAAACCTACCGCTCCTCTTTTTCTCGTGGTGGCCCAGCCCCTTAACGGTGTTGGATGACCTTATTCCCGTGTCCTTCCCACCATGCATGCACATTACTATAAAGGATAATTATCTCTGCCGGTACGAGATGTACACCTTGAGGAAACTCGCATGGTTCAATTTGAAGGAGTATGGATATTTAGCTTACGAAGTAAGTCACGTCTCATTAAATATACGAGTATATCCGTGTTTTGGCACCATGATTACACATTTACATGCTACAGGCGGATTTGGGGATATGTCCAATGAGTGTCAGTTGCTTGTTCAATCCTTGGCTATCTCTCCAATCCCTGTATACTCCTTCAGTTTCAACTTCCTTTTATTCTCTTCAAGTGAAAATGCCTAACCGCCTAGCCGTTCTCTCTCTTTCTATTCACCAATTTTGTCTATGTAGCTTATACACATGCTTCCTTCCGTTTCGTTGACTTTCGCTTTATTTTTCTTAATAAAACTTTATCCATTAAATTGCCCTATTTATTCAATCTACATTAAACTTTTCATAACCTATTTACGTCTTCAAAAGAGAACAAAAAGTTGGAACTGACATACGAGAACATGAATGATTTTTGTGAGAAATAATGGAAGGAGAAGGAATTTTCATTAAGCTGTGTGATAAAGTGACTACATTTCTGCAATATTTTTGCTACTACCTAGGAATAGTCACTTTTGGTAGCTCTTCGAACCAAATGATTCCTGACACCTACAATGTTTTTGAATTTTTTTGCTACTTATTTAGGAATTAAACTGTGCTTCTTTTGGAGGAAAGGAGGCGGAAATAAAAGGAATTAAAAAAATATATAAAATTACGGATAATAAAATAATGAAGGAACAAAAAGGATGGAAGTACGAAAACTCCTGAACCTAGAGCCTCAGCGTAGGCTTAGTAATACTCAGTTTGTGTGGTGCAGCGTGAAAATGAGAGCAAAGTTAAGGGTTTGTGGAACCATTAAAAGTAATATTATATGAAATAAAGAACGGGAGTGGCAAAAATATTGAGGCTTCATAGGACGAATATCGTAAAACTAAAACGTAATCGAACAGAATGAATTCGATCGTTAAAATTGTAGCGAATTTAGCCTTACACTTGGAGGAATATTTGTAATATTATGAGAATTTGTTCACGAGCCAGCGCGGTCCAAAGGAGTAGTGATCCTTAAACTCATTATTCCAAAGTATTTTTTATTTTCCACTATTGAGTCATTAGGTTATTGCAAGGACTAATTTACCGTTAAGTAAAGCACCGATAGGTTTTTCGAGGTGATTAAGAGTGGAATATATCAGACTTTAGAAGTGAATGCACCTTTGTTTCATCTTTACTTGTAAGGAGAACTTCCTTCGCTTTCATTTATCTGAATATGGTATAAATTTATTTTAGTTTTATCCATATCTGACCTAAACGCCTTCTATCCTCCACAGACCGTAGAACGATTCAGTTTCCAGGAAAATGACTACAGAGATCTTCTTGTCGAGTACAACCAACGGACTATGTTCAAACCAAATCATGAGCCGGGCTGGGACGACTTCATTATCGACGAAATTGCCTGCAATTGGCTCAAGCGTACTTCGGATCAGATTGGATCCAGAAAAGTTCATATGTGGCGCCCAAACTATTATAATAAGAAACCAGAATTGTGGTTTGCAGGTATCTTCCCAATGGGTCAGTCATCTTCGAGGTACACCAGCAAACACTTGCTCTACGGTAAGATACCTTTTCTTTTCTAAATTTCCTTCTCGATTGTTTCCAGTAGGGAGGCATCGATTTATTAAATTAGCATTTAGGCCTGTTTACGTATTTGCTGGCTCCAAAATTTGGGCTAATCGATATTTTGTAGCTGTGCTCGTTATTTTTGACCCATTAAAATTCTTTGTGCTCTTACTTATTCATCTGTACCCCAATTTTATCCACTACAACGCTAGGGATTCCGTCACACAATCACTCTCACCCTAACCAAATTCCATTCGGGTTTTTCTACAACTCGATACTACATGAATAGACACGATGTTGCTGCTACTGAGAATAGAAATACAAAGTATGAGGTTTGTTCCTTATTGATATCTCTTGCCCTAATAATGTATATGGCTCGAATTTTGTACCTTGGGAAATTAGACTCTCATTGAGATACATGCCGTGTAGTAAAAATAGAGTACAATTCAAGTCTGAACACCAGACAAGAAAAAGAAAACGAGAAAAAAACACACATAATAAAACAAGAATCTTAAGCGCAAAGTTATTTGTGACCAAAATTAGAATAATGCTGAATATTTTCGAATCAAACGAAAGACCTTCACCGCCAACCTAAACATCAATCCAAAAGGAAAACTAATTAAAGAAAAGAAGCCGGTTATCTACTGCATACCTAAACTTCAATTCGAAATGATGGAAATAGCTGGGAAGGACGTGCACCCCCACCCATTCATGCCGGTTAATCCGCGTTAATGCGTGAAACAAGCTCGTGTATGGAATGTGAAGGTTATATGTGATGTGGGTAAGAGGGGAATAGTACTGTCTTTAGAACGGAGATTGCAGATGCTTGCTCCATGTAATACATGCAGGAAAAGGAAAGAAGTGTTTGTGTAGAGTGGAATGAATGGAGTGCGATTAGATGTGGATTAGAGTGATAGGCGTAAGGAGGGTGTGGTAGTTAGTGCTTGTGAGTGAAGAGTGCTTAATGCAATGGTTTAGAATGAATCATGAAGGTGAAGTTGAGATTTTCAAGGATGAAACTGTCCGTGGCTGTATTGCATAGACCATGTAATGATAGGAGTGAAGTTGTGAAAGGTTTCGGAAGGACTTAGGACAACTGATGGGTGGAAGTGGAAAATGGGTTCTGTTGATGGTTGTAGGAGATATAAATGAACGAATAAGTGACAATGAAAGAGGGAGTTACTGGAGGTTGTGTGTAGGTAACACATTCTTTCAGCACAGGTTGGGCATAAATATAAAAGGGTTTGAAAAGGGACTTTTTTTACTCAACCTAGAAGATAATAGTATGATTGATCTACACCTAGTAAGAAAGGGTCTACTGCGCGCGTATTCAATGTGAAAGCTCTAAGGGGTATGTCGTTGTTGTTGTTGTTGTTTATAGATACACAGGGGCAGATGACCTCTGCTCCATCCGAGCTCTTGGGAGATCAAGGGAGAAAGCCTTTGATCATAGAGCCTAAGTTGTAGGACCCCCACCCTTACCAGGTTAAGTGGGGCCACGCCTTATGTGAGGCTGTCCTGAGGGACCAGGATACAGTGGAGGGAGGCTGTTGCATGCTTTGGGAATTTTATAACTCCCTACCTTGTGCTCGCGGTCCATGCAACAACTAAGAAGTGGAAGTTCGATTGCAGCTCGACTTCACGTGTGGTCCCAATCCAAGAATGATTACCCGCACTACATACAATTCCTTGGCGGCAGAGCATGGGGGTATGAGTATAGGACTATCTGATCACATGATTGTGCTGTGTAAGGTTAAATGGATTGTTGTATGGATGATAAGACGTGAAGAAGATGGAAAAGAAGGGAGAATAGGAAGTTATAGTTATGTGAGAATGTTCGATGATAGAAGAGAAGAAATAAGGGCGAGCATGGAGATAGATCAAATGTGGAACAAAATTGAAGAAGTGGTAGTAGGTAGTGCACAAACTATGTGTGTGAGCCAGAACTGGAAAGTGGAAGTAAAATGTTGCATTTTGGAATGCCGATTTAACCCATGTAGCGGAAACCAAAAAGGCGGCGTACATTATAAGCAGTGTAGGAAATCATAATCATGATTATTGAAGGTTCAATGCATGCTTGCACGTGTTGGCCTTATTTACCTAATAGCGGCTTTCCATGCTGCTCGATCTCTGGCTGTTTCTCTACAATGAGGATCCCGATGGGAACAGGAAATGAATGAGGATCCCAATTTTGAACAGGCTAATAAATGAAGATCCTGATGGGAACAGGAAGATGAATGAGGATCCCGATGGGAACAGGATGATGAATGAGGATCCCGATGGGAACAGGAAGATGAATGAGGATCCCGATGGAAACATGAAGATAAATAAGGATCCTGATGGGAACAGGAAGAGAAATGAAGATCCCGATGAGAAAAGGAAATAAATGAGGATCATGATTTTGAACAGGATAATGAATGAAGATCCCGATGAGAACAGGAAGATGAATGAGGATCCCAATTTTGAACAGGATAATGAATGAGGATCCCGCTGGGAACAGGAAATGATTGAGGATCACGCTGGGAACAGGAAATAAATGAGGATCCCGATTTTAAACAGGATAATGAATAAAGACCTGATGGGAACAGGAAGGTGAATGAGGATCCCGATGGGAACAGGATGATGAATGAGGATCCAGATGGGAACAGTAAGATGAATGATGATCCCGATGGAAACATGAAGATAAATGAGGACCGCGATGGGAACAGGAAGAGAAATGAGGATCCCGATAAGAACAGGATAATGAATGAAGATCCCGATGGGAAAAGGAAATGAATGAGGATCCCTATTTTGAACAGGATAATGAATAAAGATACCTATGAGAACAGGAAGATAAATGAGGATCTCTATTTAGAACAGGATAATGATAGAAGATCCCGATGATAACAGGAAGATGAATGAGGATCCCAATTTTGAACAGGATAATGAATGAGGATCCCGATTGGAAAATGAGGACATCGATTTGGAACAGGATAATGAATGAAGATCCGGATGAGACAGGAAGATGAATGAGGATCCCCATGGAAACATGAAGATGAATGAGGATCCCGAGGGGAACAGGAAGATAAATGAATATTGATGGGAACAGGAAGAGAAATGAGGATCCCGATCGGAATATGAAGATGAATGATGATCCCGATTGCAACAGGAAGATGAATGAGGATCCAGATTGAAACATGAAGACGAAGGAGGATCCTGATGGAAACAGGGAGATGAATAAGGATCCCGATGGGAACAGGAAGATAAATGAGGATCCCGATGGGAACAGGATAATGAATGAGGATCCCGATGAGAACAGGAAGATGAATGGGGATCCCGATGAGAACACGATAATGAATGAGGATCCGGAAGGAAACAGGAAGATAAATGAGGATCCCGATGGGAACAGGATAATGAATGAGGATTCTGATGGGAACATGGAGCTAATCATGAAGGAAGTGAGACGAGTGAGGAACTAGGAGAAACAATGAGGAGGTCAAAACTATAATACTTTGATGAGATGTATAAATCTAGGTACAGAAGATGTCGCAAATGTACAAATAATTGTATTAGTTAGGGTATGGATGAAATAATCATGCAAAAGTTTGTTAGTGTTGTGAGAAGTCTGAAAATTGGAATTCTGCTCTAGTTGATATAGTCAGTGAGATAATAAAAATATTGGTGATTGTGTTATGGAATGGGCCTGGTGGCTGTGTTGCAAGGCATATGAAAGTGGAAAAGTGCCACTTGAAGAGTGTAGTAATAGTGTGGTTGTATAAGGGTAAATAGAAGAAATAGGAATGCGAGAGTTACAGTGGATTAGATCTTTGAATGTTGCTGGTAATGTGTATCGAAAAATCCTAATCTGATATGGCAGATAAGAAGGATAACAGAGGGATTGATACAAGATAAACAAGTAATATTTATGTAGAATGGGTACTGGGTAGGTTGTTTGTAGGTCAAGTATTTGTATGCTGTGTCCATGGAGCTGGAAACAGAATATATCTTGTAGATAAAGAAGAATTAACACCGGTGCTAATAATGTATGAAGTGAGTCGTAAGCTAGTGGGTGGTGTGAAGACTATTTAAATTGGAACTAAAGCATATAGTAGGATGAAAAGGGCTGGAGTGAGTAGTTTGACATAATGAAGAGGGACGGGTTAGACTATACTGTGCAATATCGTCGTGGCAGTGTAATATCTTTCTATAGTTGAGTACTGAGAGAAGAACGTATGGGAATGAGTGAAAGTAGGAGTGAGATTTATGAGGAATAGTGAAGGATTGGCTCTATGTTGGTATATGCTGATGACCATGTGCTGTCGGATGAGAGGAGTAGGCTAAATTGAATGCAGAAAATATTAAGGTAATGGTATTTGTTGGAAGGAATTGGATTTGGTGTATTATTCGAGTCTGTGGTGTAACCCTTAAACATGAACAGTGTGTAAAGTGTGTTAAGGATGCTTTGTACATGATAGTGGTGCAGATGAAGCAGATTGCGACCAGGTTTTAAATGGATGGTACGTCAATAGGGAAATTAGAGCATTAGTCATGGGGATATAATTGTTGAATGTTCCAGGAATCTTCGTGAGAGTGTGCTGGTGGCAACGATAGTGTATAGGAGTGACAGTAGGAAATAAGAATATGTTGTGTAGGCACACTATATAAGTGGTTCGAATCCTTAAAACACCCCACAATAAGATTAAACGGATGAAAAATATAATTGATATAGGAAATATTACCCACGATTAACTTTCAGAGATATTTATTTAATAACCTTTTTTTTGTAGGGAAATGTACAGTGTTGTTTTTAATCTGTTTCAAATGTGTTTAAAATATGAAAAACTAATTGTGATTAAATTTCCCATCTTTATTTTTATTTGATCACCTTTACTTTTTATTGTTCATTTTTATCCTTAAAAAATTGTTCTTCAATTTATCACTACCAATTTAAAGTTTAGTGTTTCGCTAAGCTTCGTGGAAGTTGCAACTCACAATCTAGGAGAGCGTAATAGAAAATATGTACCTTTTAATAGTAATATTTTCGATTTCTTTTCCTTCTGTCTGTCGCATGTCATTGAGTTATGCCATGGTATCGTTTGAGATATTGACACTAAGCATGAAGTGGCGCCTGTCTTAGTTCTTTTGAGTGAATTCCAATGGTGAAGTGATTTTATCATACATCATCAGCAACCTCTGACTCTTTTTATGGCGGTTACAGCTGCCCAAATGGCCATTGGAGACATCAATAAGAATTCTTCAATCCTCAACGACTACTCTATAGCTATCAAGACGGAAAACGGAGATTGCTCTGTAGATGGGGTTCTTTACTCATTCATCCGCTTCCTTCTTACAAAGGACCTCCAGATAAATCGCCTCATTGGAATCTTAGGTAAGCCAAGGATTGAGATTGTTATCTTCCATTCGGGCTAGAGAGCGTCTTACCAACATAGTTCAAGCTCACTCTCATTTTCGGGGAATTAATAAATTCCAACCAATAATGGGTTCACAAATGTATTTCAGGTCCCAGCTGTTCAGATACTATACAGCCCCTAGCGGGTCTAGCACGAATGTTGAATACAGTGATTATTTCGTATAGTGCAGAAGGAACCCTCACGAACGACCAAGAAACCTACCCCTACTTCTTCAGAACCATACCCGAGAATCATATGTATCAGTAAGTATGAAGAAAGTTTACTTGACGTAGTTCAGTTATTTCTGATTCCTTGGATCCCGGTAGGAGGCCACTAGTTAGTACCTGAATAATTTACTCTTTTTCTCGAGGGATTAAAACATGAAATACCTCTGTTTCACTCTATAATGTTTGAAATAAAAGCTTGCTTCTGTAGCAAGCTAATTAAAATAAAAATTATAGTAATTTTTGGCTGGTACCTAGGCAAAATTGTCGCAACTGAAATTCTTCCAGGGAGACAATAAGATATCAAGAAAAATATTTTATATTTCACTATCAATCTTTTTCTTTATAATTTCTGTATTTTTTTCTATTCAATGCTTTTAGAAATTCTTTCTGGTTCAATGGACGAAACTATTATCTTTGAGTTTTAAACGTTGGTAAAGGGTTATGAAGCATAATCTTAAGTCGTAAATGGTGGGCAGATGGAAGCTACGTCTTTCATGAGTCTTCTTTTTGAAATTTAATTCGCCTAGAAATTCCCTTAAGGCTTTGAATTTAATATAACTGGAAGGTCTTTAAGGCCATTGGTTTACCCGGTCTAATGAAAGCATATGCAATCTCCTGTTAGTAGATACTTAAGAGATTCCAATTTTCCATGTCAAATTGACATTTCTGGAAACAGTATTGATGAGTCTTCGATAAAAAATGTAGAGGGAGTATAAGACACACCAAATGTGGGACGAGGTTCCTTTATACGACGTTTCTAATACAAGAAATGAAATAAAATGAAATGAAAGTGAGAGTGAGAGGAAAAGATACAGATAGCCGAACTCCCTCCCCACCAATCCACGCTGTTCCTCCAAACTTTTTTACCAACAGAGTCTTCGTAGGCTCTGAGGGAAAGAATTTTGGAGGTGGGCGAGAGGGAGGTTTAAGGTTAAGGTTTGCTGGTTTTAGGCTTCCTATCAAGCTATGTAGTTTCTCAGGCGGATGTCAGCCAGGGCAAGCCCCAACTTCCCACCCTGATACCCAGTCACCGCGGTAACCTCCCTTAGTAAATAGTGTCAGCTTAAAAAGAATCCGGACAGAAATTCGAACTGCCTACCTAGAGATTTCCGGGCAAGCACGCTAACCACTATACAGGCAAGGAAGCCTGTATAGGGAAGGGAAAAGGAAAATGCAAGAATAGACAGATGAAAGTATAGTAGAAAGCATATCAGTTTACCTAGACGCTCGATCGATCTACGGCTTAATGCCTCTTCCCATGTTCTGCTTTTAGTTTGGCGCTTGGGAACAAGCGGGTGTTTCTCCATTATGTTCTTCGACTTTTCTATAATTTTCTTTGCCCTCTATCTATTATTTTATTAAAGAGTTTGATGTTTTCTTCGCTATGAAGATCCTTCTGTTTCTGTCTTTCTGCTCGCATGTTATCCGTGATTATTAAGACTGCTTTATTTTGTATTCTTTGCATTCTCCAAATGCTACTTCTGGAGATTGTTTCCATTGCATTTGTTGAGTACGCTAGTGATGGTTGCATTATAGCATAGTATTTCATCTTATTTTCCAATATATTCTCTCGTTACGCATTTCATGTAACCATTGGATGTAATTGTTAAGCCTAGTAACTTGCCTTCTGTACCTGTATCGCTCGCCTTCTACATAAATATCCGAGAACATTTTGAGATACTTCGGTATTATTTTGAATTTGTTTTTGTTGCTGCTTATCTTTTACTTTTTTATCATCGTCGTTTAAGTTATTCATTTCTGCGGAGGTCAGCCTGGCCTGCATTTCTGCGTTCCTGTATGGGCATGAAATCAATTGTGATAAATCATCGGCGAACATTATATGTAAATGGACTATAACGTCGAGCTTAGGCAGCCCCCTTAGGGAAGGCCAGATTCCAGCTTAATTTTTCTCCATGTAGAGACTATCTAAGGCATTTGATAAAGTAAGGCAAAGGGGTATACAAGACAAGATTGTGAACCTTGGAATAAATCACAAATTGGAACGAATCCTGTGCGACTACGTTATGGAAAGGTATATACCTGTGTATATACCTTTCCATAACGTAGTCGCACAGGATTCGTTCCAATTTGTGATTAATTGGAAAGAAAAATTAGACAGTAACTTTCTACCTGAGAGGGTGAAGAAGTATAAAGGTCAACGCTTGGCTACGAAATAGGTGTCATGGGATCATTTAATGGGAGTTAGGGCTCGCTGTGGCAAGTTTAATTTGAGAGCGAGTCGTGTTGCAAGTCTTGTTACCTCGTTCAATTTGGAATGCCCAGGGTACAAATACTAGCTCTTCAAAAATGATAAATTGCGTCATCACTCGTTAGTCATCGTCTCATCATTTGCATTATATATGATGACTCGCTAATATATCCAATATTTTCCAACAGATACGTTTATCTTCATTTGCTTCGAGAGCTAAAATGGAAACGCCTTGCCTCCTTCACTGAATATGGTAATAAATACAGCGAATATCTGACTCTGCTCGAAGATAAGCTCACAGCAAACAATATCTCTATCTTCAACAAGAAGTTTTCGAGGGAAGCTCGCAAGGATATGCGTGAGGTATTTAGATGCAAGTCTCATGAGCTTAGGGTTGCAAAGTACGCTAATGGATATAGATTTGGATTTCTGACGCCTTGGTACCTGGTTCAATCCCAGGTAGAGTAGACACAAGAACATTGTTTGTCAAAGAGTGGCCGCCTATTGGCTGATGGACTGTGCCTACACCAACGAGGGTTTGTTGCTCTTAGACACGTCATCACGCGCATAACCGTTCACAACAACGCTATAATTTCCTTCCCCGCTTCCCCAGCATGACTTTTTCACTCTCTCCTATGTTCCATAACTGGCTGATAGGGTACCTATACTCACTTCCTCCTGCTACGGGACGGGGAAGGGCTCTCTCCCTACGTCACGAAAGATCTCCTGGTTGTTGTTTGGTATCAAAAAGATACTATTACTATCAGGACCCTTCCTCTCCCATCCTCTGAGGGCCTATCCAATGGATCTTCGAGTTTACAAGTGATTGTCATCTTGATTTTTATGCCAGTTCCATTATCCAGTGGGAGGTTCTTGTGGCTAAAGTCGAGCTCAGTTTATTGCTGATCTAAAAGCTCTGGATCAAAATAGGGTGGACCGATTCTTTTTTACTTACATGTGTATGTATACTCCTCGAGAACCCAGGCGAAATGGGATTCTTGCCAGATAGCGAGTGTAAAATCTTTACAGTAAGCAAATATACAGACAGTCGTCGAGAGCCTGAAATAATTCTCCCAGTTTGCTGCCACATATACAGTTTTTATCTATATAATTATACTTAATTACTTGGTTATTTTGCTCTTTAGTTACGGTCTTACTCCTAAGCCAGAAACATCGACAAATTTAATCCACTGGAGGAGATTTACCCATAAACTCAATATCTCGTATATCTTTAGGTTTTTATGAGATGCATAAGCGTCGGCTATTTTATAAATAGTATAACGGTCATATATATATATATATATATATATATATATATATATATATATATATATATATATATATATATATATATATACAGTCCCACTTCCGGTGGGTAAGAATAACCCCGGTCCCCACTCAGTAAAAGCAACCATGGGTGGATCGGAGTAATATTGAGATTTAAGCCGAGTGGATTTCTTAATAATTGCCAAATGATCGTCCAAAATAGTTAAACACACATATACAAAAATAATCTTTAATGTACATGAATTTGAAATAAGCAACTGCGTATATAAATATAAATAGAATTAATCTTGCACTGAATAAATAAGTCTACAAAAATGTCGTGGGGATTACTTGAAAATTACTCACTGGGATGCTTGCGTCCTAATGACACCCGATAGCATGAATGGAACAGTATTATTGAATTAAACACTGAATTAAATAAACACTTCTAATACTCTAGTTTATGGGCTCGGGATGGGAATTTTAGTTCACAAATAAACTGGTGAAGTTAGGGGAGGGGATAATTCAATTAACGATACCTTTGAGTTCGTAAGTATTTTTGAAGGGGACGGTGAAGTTCTTCTTCTGGTGACGATGATCGCACCTAGTCCGGCCGTCCACAGTTACCGAATTAGAGAGGAATCATAGGCCGGTGATATAATGATCCTATGCCGGATCACGAAGGTGAGCCAAACGGTGACTCAAATCGGACTTCTTCCTCGAAATACCTGTCCGATTATTCGGCTCCTGAAGTGGGTACCCAAAACCAATTACCTAGCTAGGTCTAGGGTAATCTGCAGAGGGAGGTCCTGTGCAACATCAGACTCTGAAGGGGGTAGGGGGCTGCGAGAATTTGGCACCTACAAGTACCGTGATGGCAACACATAGCCGACCCATGTCTGGCTAATCCCCTCCGCGGCCCCCCATCGGGGTAAGGGAGCTTAAATGAACTGAACTGCCATTCATCTAGTCTCGCTCCACCTATGTCGGTCCACTTTGATAGACATAAATGAAGACGTAAAGGAAAGCAGGTTTGAGGATTAGCCCACTGTGGAACTCTACGGAAGAGACCACCTATTTACGAGGCGATGCTGAAAGCTTTGCGGAAGAGTTCGCTCTAATCTCTAAGGGTAGTTTCCGGCCAGGACCACAGGGGGACATGTAACTGTCCCTGTGTAAGTTGGAAACAGCATCGATAACCAAACCCCAGACGAGGTGGCACCCTCGGGCGGTGGTATTTGACTCTATCACCTCCCATCATTAAGTCCGCCAATTTTTACCCGTCTGACGGGCATCCCCGGTTTCACCCACCATCATTCATCCATTTCATCCGGCAGTTCATGTTTATGGAAACTTGCTTGCAACAAGGAGCGGGAAGTTCTCAACGAAGAATTAAAATATTCACCTTGAACGTTAACGGCTGGAAAGAGAAATACATAACCCACTCGAACATAATAAGAAAGGAAGACCCAGACTTAATAATCCTAACAGAACATGGTATGACCACAGAGAGGGAAACAATAAAGATCTCCAATTATAAATTCATAACAACCAACTACTCACAGTCAAGATATGACGGAGTTGCAATAGGTATAAAAAAACGTATACACTTCACAGAAATAAAAAAACCTAGAAGAGCCATTTCTAGCAGTGAAAATAAAAATGACCACAGGAGATCTGGTAATAGTCGGGGCTTACCAACCCCCAAGACGCTCGTACCTACCGATACCCAATTTTATTAAGCTCTTCTGTAGACACGCCTCAATCTTTCTAGCTGGAGACCTTAACGCAAGGTGCAGGGAAATAAGGTACACAACCCATGCAAATGGAACGGGAAAAACCCTTTAACTCTTAATGCAAAGAGGCCTACTAAAAAGAGAAGGACCAGACTTCCCTACTTATATCCCAGCCCGAGCCTCAACTCACCCAGATATTCTTTTAACGAATCAAAACTTCAATCTAAATCACCACACACAGCCAGGCCCCGCAACCCCCTCCGATCATCTAAGTATAATTACCACCATCTCAACTTCGCCCATCCAAATAAAAATAACACGCAGAAAAACAACCAGCAAAACAAACTGGGATGGATACAGACAGTACTTAAATACAATAGAAACTGGACCCCTTAACAACCAAGGTAAAAGGAAATAGATGACCAACTAGAATTAATTACCAGAAAAATCAGAGAGGCGGACAGTATTCACACCCCAACAATAGAGTACCAAGATGGAACCAAGAGATCCAAGATGAAATGGAAGAATTTCAAAACATAATAAATGAAATCAAGGTATCGGGAAATACGATGCAATGATACAGAAGTATCATTACAATTAGGAGGATAGACACCCTTATCAAGGAAAATTCAGACAATTTATGGGACAATATAATGGGCAAAATAGAAATAGAAAGGAATCCGAGGAAATTCTGGAGACAATACAGGAAATTACGCGGATCACAGCTAAAAGAGGAAATAAGCCTTAAAATACAAAACCAGAAAGTAGAACAAAATGAGGAGCTACAAGAACACTTCAGAATACACTGGAAGAAAATTATTTCTACTTTACCGGAAGAAAACCAATAATTTGACCAAAACTACAAAGACGAAATCATACATAGCCTGGAAACACAACGTGAGCGTACTATACCGTTTAGAAACGGTGACGAGCTAAGACACAATCCTATGAGAAAAGGAAAGCCTTTTACAATGGATGAATATCTAACAACCTTAAAATCCTTTAAACAAAAGGCTCCAGGACAAAGTTGGATATCCAAAGCTCACATAATCAATACCCCAGAAAATGTACACAAAACGGTAGTGAAGATCTTCAATGCAGGCCTAAATATGTAATACTTCCCTTAAGCATTTAAAACGGCAAAGATGATGTTTCTACCGAAGCCGGGCAAACCGAAACATCAAGTCGGAAGCTTCTGTCCTATCTCGCTCCTGGAATTTCTAGGAAAGGTTCCAGAAAAACTCCTTAACGAAAGGTTGATCAACTACCTTAACGTAAACAACCTATACAACCCACAACAGCACGGGTTCTGGAGCAAGCGAGGGACAGACACAGCGCTAGCAATCATAACTGAAAAAATTCCTACTGAAACAGCGCGAGTAACAAGGATTAACAAGGAAAGGAGTACCCTAGGAGATCTTACGGTCTATTCAAAGAGGGTACCTTTGGAAGAGCAATCGAGAAAACACATGGCTGCTTGATTGTTTTGCGTCCCTAAACGGCCACTTTTCAAGACTTCGTCTAGTCTTGACTTGAACTGGTCAACAGATTCACTGTTGACAACTTCTACTGGAAGTGCGTTCCACTTACCGCAGATACTGTAAGTGAAAAAATTTCCACATAGATTGCGGTTGTAACGCTTCCTTTCAAGTTTACAGCCGTGATTGCGCGTTCTGTTCTCACTCAGTGTGAAAATATCGCGGTAGTCAACATTGTTGAACCCTCGAAGTATTTGAAAACTTCGATGAGCTGACCACGCAGTCTATGGGTTTCCAGCGAGAACAGATTTAATTCCCTTAGTCTATCCTCATAACTTTGATGTCGGATAGAGGGGATCAGCTTGGTTGCCCTGGCTTGTACGCGTTCCAACCTTGCGATATCCTTTCGAAACGAAGGACTCCAAAATCGTACGGCATACTCCAGGTTCGGCCGAACTAGGGAGTTGTACAGACAAAGTACTATCTCCTTGTTACGGTATCTAAGCTGGCGCTTTATGTAGCCTAACATCCTTTGGGCTTTCTTCTCTGCCTGGATGCATTGTTTCGAGAACTTGAGTTCGTTAGTGATAGTTACACCCAAGTCCTTCTCAGTGTCACTCGATTCAAGAGCAATGCCCTTAAGGATATACTAAGATTGGGAGTTTCTGTGGCCGATATGCATCACTTTGCATTTGTTCACGTTAGAAGGCATTTGCCACGTGTCTGACCACTCCCCAATCTTCCCAAGATCTTCCTGCAGGCATGCAGTATTTCCATCCTTTGCAACGTTCATACCAAGCTTGGTATCGTCGGCAAATTTGGAAATCTTGGCAACCATGTCACCGTCCATGTTGTTGACATAGGTGATAAATAGTAGTGGTCACAGGACAAAACCTTGAGCCACCCCGCTAGTAACGGGCACCCACTCAGAAGCCTGTCCATTCACCCCCACCCGTTGCCGTCCGCTACTTAGCCAGTTCTCGATCCAGCCGGCTACTTTTCCGTCTATGCCCAGCGCTCGCACTTTCCGGAGAAGGCGGCGGTGTGGTACCTTATCAAAGTTGACATTGTACTCCGTGATGTTTGCTAAAGCATTTGACAAGGTGTGTTTGCCCGGCCTAAAAGCCAAAATATGTGACCTGAACCTGGAAATAAACCTCTGCAAAACACTCTGCAACTATCTAGACGAGAGGAAAGCAGTATTGCAGATAATCGGTCAAACGGGCGATGCAATTGATCTGCAAACGGGTGTCCCACAGGGAGGCTGCCTCTCACCAACACTGTACACAGTGTACACCTGGGACCTTCTGCATCCAACCCACAAAGTGCGATGTATATATAACTAGCGGACGATATTACTCAGATAGTGTCCAGTAACAGAAAAAAAAGGACATCGCCTTAAGAACAGGAATAGAAATTCAAAACCTAAACGATTACGAAAAAAGGAATAAAATTAAGACAAACAAAGATAAGTTCAAACTAATACCCATGAACAGAAGGAAAAGAGCCACTGTGCGGGCAGATGGAGAGGCATATCCTTATTCAACAGAAGGACGTGTCCTCGGACTAAAAGTAACAATGTCAGGCTATACAAGCCATCTTCCACAAAAAATCATCGATGCAAAATCCACCTAATCAGCATTATACAGATTCAGACAACTATCAGCCAAAAATAAATGAAAATTATACCTAGCCTTAGTACAACCTAAGCTCCTATACCCAATAGTACCATTGAACGCATTAAGTAACTCCCAAATTAAGAAGATTCAAAGAGTCCAAAATCAAGCCACTAGATTCATGACAAATACAAGAAGACTAGATTACATACTAGCAGAAGAACTCCACCGCAGATCTACTATAGAACCCATAAACATAGTCTTACAAAAAAGAGCAAGTAAACTGTGGGAAAAAATAAAAAATACAATACCCCAGAATGTAATTGACCAAACCATAGTACAGGAAGATGAGATCCGTCGTACGCACTACAAACAACGCTTCAACGGAAGTCTGAGAAAAACGTTAACAAACGTCAATCCTCTCTATAGGTAATAAACTATAGTACATAAATGTAACTACCAGAAACGCAACACCAAAAAGACAACCGATTATGACCACCAACTATACAACTCAAATCAGAATCCCGATGAGGAACTAAAAGTAATTACTGAAAAAAAATTATACAAACGCTCAAATGAGCAAATGAAAACAAAGGCTCCAATGCTTAATATAACTATGTATCTCAAAAAAAATATATAAAAGAAAAACGAAAGCGTTAGCCAGGCAACCTGGCACAAACCTTTAACATCTTCACCTATTATCCTACACACACTAACACCAACACAACACACCACACCTAAATTTCTATCTATCCTACCAGTATCTCACTCTCTCTACACATTCTAACTTTATTCATCTTATTCTTATTATTCTTATTCTTTCCCTTAACTTTCTGCCAGATCCTCACTTCACTCACTACGTCGGTAAAGGAGACAAGAAATTCCATAACGCTCCGAAGATGATCGAATAAGATCGACAGCTTAGCATTTTAGTTTGGTTTTTACCAAACACATTCATTTAAAAAAAAGAGATGAATACTGGACAAATAATCCACTATCTACAAGATGAAATAAAAAAGATAGTTAGAAGAAGAGAAAGTTGCCAAAGGAAATTAATTAAGGCAAAATACACAATGGTCTTCAACAAAATTTGCATATATATATATATATATATATATATATATATATATATATATACAGACTTTCGGAAATATATATTAGATGTCATTCTTAACTTAACCCGAAAGGCAACGATCGCCTCTTTGTTTTCAGTATTTGAAATCGATGAAGAACGACCACTACTACATCATCATCGGGGAGTTCTACCCCGGGACGGCTTGCGAGATCATGTGCGAGGCGTTCCAGCTAGAGATGACGGCGCGCCAAGGCTTCGTGTGGTTTCTACCGCGGTGAGCCTCGGCTTCCTTCCCCCATTCCTTCCCTGGGGAAAGGAAGTTGCCCGATTCGTGATTATATCGTGGGGGGAATGAATTGGGGGGGGGGGAGCATGAGGTTAACTTTTGACTCCATTGGAATCCATCCTTGCCCATCTGCCTTCTCTTTTACTAATCTGTTTCTTTTCATCTATTGTCAATTTTCCTACCGACCGACTGTGAAGTGTTGGTTCTCTAACGAAGTCTCTTCCCATTTGGCCAGGAAGTGACCGAATCCTAATTTGTTTGGAGTCATTATGTGCGTTGCGTCTTCGTTGGAATCTTATTTTGTGGATGTGGTGACTGTGCTTAATGTGTCAAAGATATATTCCATCATCATTATCATCATCCCCTGGCTCGCAAGGGTGGATCGGGGCGCATCAAACCCAACCAGCATGACTGGAAGGGTCCGCAAGACCCCCTCGTCCATTTCCGTCATTGCGTATTGCGCTCGCAGGAGCAAAACTTTCGGTCGCGCGACTTCCCACGCCATCCCTCATATCTGGGCTTAGTCGTTTTTTACGATACCCGCCAGAAGATAGGATAGACATTCTTCCTTCCCTGTAAACATGCCTGTTTGATATCATTGCTCTTTCTTTCACTGATAGTACATATGTTTCTATAGTGGAAAATGTAGCCTCAGTTGAGCGTCGTTAAAAAACGTATAGACGTCTTACTCAATCAGATTCGTCAATCATTGGCAAACAGAAGCCTCTTGCCAGACAGGGAGCCTTTATGGAATCAGGCCCAGACACTGACTACTATTCCTTACCTGGGGACTCGCTTGGTTTGGATTGACTCCCAGGAAATCAAATGGGGTCAGGTTTTCATCCACTCCCACGGTGAGATCTCTTTTAAAATTCGGGTGCCGATGACCCCCCCCCCCCTCCCTCTCCCTTTCAGACGCCCAGTCAATCACTTGATTAACCAATCTGCCACGCAATAACGATCATTTTGTATTTTGAATAATCGACCACCCATTAATACAGTGAATGGTTCCACAGATGGTTCCTCTCCGAATGGTGGAACAACTGCAACAAAGACCGCAACGAAGACCGCAAACCGGACCTCAAGTGTGACAGTAAACAGATGCTGCAGGTAAGTCTCCTCGTTTCCTCTCATTCTTCTCCATCACCCACATCATGCATGGGTGTAGCCACATCTCGTTGCCTTATATGATTCGCTAATGATACTATGGTGGGAGTCTTCTTGCCCCCTCATCCTCCTCTTTCAGGGTTTTATTATTTCAGTATATTTTTTCACAAGTCTAACTAACTTCACCCATTCTTTTGATATGCTCCCTTTACATCAAAACATTCTCGATGACAACTTCGCTCCCCTGTTTCTTCACACACTATATTAATATATATATATATATATATATATATATATATATATATATATATATATATATATATATATATCTAACCCATTCCTTCCTCAATCTATCTATCCTTGTCAAATTCAACATCCTTCTCAAATTGTGTATTTGAACTGCTCTCACCCTCAATCCTTCCCTCTCATCACATATCATAGGCTCACTTCCATACATTAACGTAAATACAGAGATACTTTCCTGAAACTTACACATTACAACACACAGATTACCCCTGAGACTTTCCTACCATTTAGGATCTTGTCAACGTAGGCTGCCTCATCTGCGTACCACCAATCTCGATACATCTTAGATGCGCCAAACATTGGATGTGATCCAGCAGACTCTAGTATCACATCTCATTCGCAAACCCCATTACCTTAATCTTGTCTGCATTCACTTTTAGTCCCCTCCTCTTAAGCAACAGTTACAAATCTCTCTCACTCTCAGCCACCAACAGAAGTTCATAAGTATAAGCTAACATCGATATAGTCCATCCCCTTTCTCTCGTTCCCATACGTAATTCTCTGAGTACTCCATCCACTGATTAACATCACAAAACCTTCTCTTAACCGCATCCCCGTGCATGAAATCACTCCCTCTGGATATCTTTCACCTTAGGGTACACTTTACTTCTAACACAAATACTCTTTACACCATCCAATAGTTTCCACCTCACTCGATTCACTCTTATCACTGGCCATATTCTACTCTATCTACACTATCATATGCTTTCTCTAGATATATCCCTTGTTTTTTTAGCTGTGTCTCAGTGCAAAGACTAAATTTACCTACACACTTCTTATCCGCATTTAAACTCCGTTGTTCCTCATCTATCACTTCCTCAGTTATCCTTCTTATAGGCCCAATCAGAATGTTTCATACACTTTACTCACACCACTCCCAAAACTTATCTCCTTGTAGTTATTGTATTTACTTTTCTCACCTTCACACTTATACAACTGCTATTTCATTACACTATTCTAATCCTGAATTACTCTCCCACCTTCAAATGCCTTACTACACAGCCAGTAGACCTATTCCATATCGCTATCACAACCACTTTTTAACATATCACTCCAGTTGCATTACCTCATTTTACAAAGCTCTCACAGTACCAACACCTTCATGCATACCCCGATACAGTATCTGATATACACCAAGGAAGCCAATCATACTTACATTTGCATAATTTACCATTCCCACAATATACAACTCATCAAGTATTTTCGCCATATATTTTCGCCCTTTTTTGCTCACAAGTACCCTGTTATTCTTGTCTTTGATGCTCATACAGCTCTTCTTCACTTGTTGCCACACCCTTATCGCTTCACTTCAGAATAGGGTCCTATTTTCATCAGGATCTTCATTAACTTCTTGTCAAAACGTTTCATTTTCTGCTTTCCTGCTGTGTTTATTTTCACCTCAATGTACACATTCACCCGCATCTCCCTTTACATCTGTAATGTTCCATCGTGCTTTTGCAAGTCTCACTGCATGTTTCGCACGTTCATTTCACCATTCCACCTTTTATTTTAAGTTCTAAAACTTAGTTTTTTAAACTTGTTCCAAATTTACTCTAATCTTCTGTTAACACCTGTTTCTTCTCTGCTGCTCTAATCAACGCGTGTACACTCTCGCTGTTTCAATAGGCTTTCATTTCTGATTCCTCGTTCCTTGCTCCTTTCCTCCTCTTTTTTTATCCAGATACCAACCAATTTAAATTTTCAATCCTTGCCATCCCTTTTATTCTGTTTTATATATTTCACTCTTGCTTTCATCTTTCTCGGCTTCTCCTCATTTCTTTTGGTTACACTAGCTTATTTCTCCGTCACCCCAAATCGTTGCCTAGCTCATTCCGTTTGTAGGATTCAATTTCACTACGCACTTCAACACAATCGAATTTAGATAATCTTTCTTACTCCTAATTACAATATGAAGCTCACAACGCAGCCCAAATATTTAACAGCACTACCTGATAGCTGCAAATCTCCCAAATCCCATTCATTGCAAAATACTTGTTCACTTTAATATTTTTCATTGGGCTATTTTCTCCTAACCTCATGTAGGACACTCACGTGTTACTTACCTACCCGCATCACTGCACCTTCGACCACAAAAGATCAACTCCCCAAAGTTCCCCAATCCTTATCTCTGCTCCCCAGGCCATCGATGGACACCTGTCGCTGGGCTGTTCGTTCTACGCCGACGACGAATACGTGTACCACAGTGGCGCTACAGTGGCCGACTGGAGAAGGCGACACATACAGAGCTATAGAGTTCCTCCTCCCGATTACGCTGGTTATACTTATGATGCCGTCTGGACGTACGCCTTCGCTCTCGATAAACTCCTTAAGGAGAATTTCACCCACGCAGCCAATCTTCACTCGAACATTACCACCGAGTAAGGTTACATATCTTTCATCTACACCACCTACTCTTCATCCTCATCCTTTCTGATCTTTATATTTATCCACTTTCTTCTTCATCGTTCTCTCTCCTATTAGTGATAATGTCTCCATCCCCCGTTCTTTTCCCACCTTAAACAACTCTTAGGTTTCCGGGTGCTTAAAAGTCTGCAACTCCGCACCAAAAAAGCCTCACCATCCCCTGAACTCTTTCGATCAGTTCTTCGTAAGAAGAAAAATAGCACCCTCTTCCTTCGTCTGTAATTCTCAACTGACAAAAGTTAATGAAGAAAACCTGGCTAAAAGGTTGTTTTAACACGTTACTACGAATTGGGCCATATCTGGTACGCCGTTAGTTTTTAATAATCTACTCTCACTGTGTTGTGAGAAGTCGCCCTTAAGTATTATAACTTCGAGAGCAACGTTCCGAGCAATTTCTTAAAAAAAATGGCTACCCATGCGATATTGAAAGCAATGGTGGGTGTCAGCGTGTAATAATAATAATAATAATTATTTTTATTATTAGCAGCCTTTTCTTTCACCGAATAAACTTTAGGAAGTGAAAGAAGTGGTTGTTAATTTTTATTTTTACTATATCCCAATCGCTCTTTCACTCTTATCTTTAGTAAAATATTTAGAAAATAATTGTTATTGCATTATTTCCCCTCTCCCAAGCTAGGAATATTTCCTATTTATAATAATTAACCATCTCCCTCAACCCTTCCCGACACTTTTCCCTTCCCCCCCCTATCCTTTTTTTCCTTGGTTCAATGAAAGAAGGAAGGAAGGAGAGATTTCGTAATAAAATTAATCAAGAAATGTACAATGCAAGATCAATACTATTCTCCCCGTAACATGGCCGTAATTCTATAGGTACCACCGAGTAACCAGCTCTCCAAGAACCCCAATATAATCCCGATCTGTCTGTCTGTCTGTCTTCGTCTGTGTGTCTGTCTGTCTCTCTCTCTCTATCTATCTCTCTCTTTTTCTCTTTCTCTCAGGGCACTCACATATATTAAACTAGTTTTCTACCTAGCATCCACCACATGGGTTTTTTAGAATTAACAGTGAATCTACTAAATATAGTCATAAATAAGGAAAAGAGTTAGCTTTTTTAATAAACCAAATGGTCGAACATAGAAATTTGGGACATAACTTCATGATAACCAATTGTTAGAAAAAGAATTATAATGCGCGACAATCGCCAACCGCTAGAAAGGCAACGGTGGTAATTTTTTTGTTTCGCGCAATATTTAATGATCAAATAGACAATTAATTGCAAATTACAATCCAAAACATGGTTTGC
This sequence comes from Ceratothoa steindachneri, assembly GCA_963969495.1. Classification (NCBI taxonomy): domain Eukaryota; kingdom Metazoa; phylum Arthropoda; class Malacostraca; order Isopoda; family Cymothoidae; genus Ceratothoa; species Ceratothoa steindachneri. Next base: position 107,529,496 of record OZ018320.1, read on the forward strand.
ATCTCCATAGAGCTTAATTTCTACTACTAGTCATCAGCTAATTTTTTTTTCTTTTTTTGGTTACCAGACATCCATAATCTATTTACAAACATTTCGAATCTAAATTTTCACATGTGCAACTGTACAACGCCGTCGAAGACAGCGACTAATAAGTTAAAAGTGCTGAAGTAAATCGACTTTAAGTTTACCAGTCTAAACTCCTTGTGTAGTTGACAGTGGCTAACTTTTTAATAAACTAGGTCCATGTTCATCTACTACTGACTTGTTCTTCGAATTTTATGATGCGGAATCCTTAATCCTGTTTTCCACTAGTGTTTATCACCCTTTCTGTTCATCGCCTCCCCCCCTTTCTTCAGTATTTCTGCCCCAGTGACAACACATACGTTAGTCATATCAGCTTTCTTTACCTCCTGCATCACTTGATTCCGGCAGGCGGCTTGTCCAACTACTTCGTGACACGAATTTCAACGGAGTGTCTGGACATATCAACTTCCCCCGGGGGACCAGTTCGAGACAGACGATTGTAAACATCATGCAGTTTAGATCGGACATCAAAGCCAAAACTGGTACCTACCACACCGTCGGAATCTTCGACCCGAACGATAGATTACCCGGGGGCGGAACGTGAGTGTTAATGGCGTGGGACGAATGAGATGAACGAGGTAACGTCAAAATGTCGTAGTGTTTGGAGTTACCCTGAACGAGCTTCCTGAGGGATTCAGTCTCTTCTACGCGAACCTTGGAAATACTCAGCTTGCCTCCAAGTTTCACTTTACCCATCATTAAAGATTTTCTATCGTGGCAAACCTTGTCATGCTCACTTCTTTTTACCTATTTTCACTGTTGTTTGCTGCTCTTCTCTGAATGCCGTTGTTGCTAATACCAGTTTTATTACCACAATAATAAAATATACAATCGTTTGCGAGTCTGCAAATAAAATCATTCCAAATTCACACGAACACAGCAGTCATCTTCATTCCTTGAGAGGAGCGGTCTTTTTTTCACACTTCCTTTCTCCCAGAATTCGGCTAAACTCGTCTGCGATCGAATGGTTGACGCCGAATAGGGAACAGCCGGGAGATGGCTCCCGCGACAAGGATTACTGCGCCCTTGAGCCGTTCAACCAGCTGCTGGGCGTCGGTTGTGACTTGACAATTGTGATCGTGATGCTCTTCTGCTTCGTCATCTTCGCATGCTGCCTGGTCGGGTGTTTCTTCGTCTACAAAATCAGGTGAGCCACCGCACTCACGCTCTCGCCACTAGGAAGAACAAACCGATAGCAGAAGGAGTTCCTGAGCACAATAGATTTTTGAGCTTCCAAAGAGTGTCTGTGGGTTTGTAGATCCGAACCCAAGAGTCAGCAAAGTATGATTTGCTACTGCGTAGGATAATCCACTGAGTGATTTTAGTTTATACTTTATGTAGCAATTATTTTTCTTTCCTACTACGTCTTCTTATTCTTTATCTTTTTACTTTTTTTTTCTTTTTCTATATAGATGTCTACACGTAGTCCTCGATCTACCACGCTAAAAATTAGAATATTTGATTTGGATACACGTGTAAATAGGTGTGTATTAATACATCTAGATCCATCCATCATTAAATAGAATGATGGCAGAAATGTAGATAGTTATGCACCGTTGGCTATAGAAAACTTGTTATTGCCCCGATCTCTTGTCTCTCGTTATAATAAATGTATGATTATGGATCTGGATGGTTTATGAATGAAGTTTTTTCTTTCTCAAATCGGCCTATCTAATTTACTTTCTCTTCTTTCCTCGGGCTGGCATTGCCAGGCTCCTCGGGCTTTTCTCGGCTTTCATCTTCTAATTCTTCTCTGTTCCCATATAAGCTCTATGCCAGTGGTTTTCCATCTTTTAATGATAGTGACACACTAATTGCTATCTAGAAGCAGCTGCGGCTCCCCAATATAATATAATTTACGCATAAATAATTAATTACGTGGAAAGCACTTCAAAATTAACCACGATTGACATTTAAACTAATTTAAACGAAATAAGACAATAAAATTTGAAATTAAATATGTCTTACTTTTAAAAGTTTAATGGCAAATTTGAGCTTGATGAGGATCACATAATTCTTTAATATCGGGACGTATAATTAACAAGGCAAATCTCATTTCTTCCTTCACTGTCTGCAATCTTTCTCCTTTCGTTATTTTTATGTTGCACAATGCAGAGAAACTAGTTTCAAAATACTTTCAAGTATCGTTAGTTTTTTATGAATATTAGAAATACATTTATTTCTTTTTTTGCAATTTAGGCATTTTTAAAATAATTTTTTGCTTCACTCCCGCGGTACCCTTAGTTGGTTCTCGCGGCACCCCGGTTGAAAACTACTGCTCTATGCCTACACTGAGCCATCTTATGATGCAGGCTCCAAAAGCTAATTTTTGTATGATTCTGTGTGGTTCATACGAGGATTCTATTCTAAAATTTGGTTCCCGGATCTGGGCACCAAAATGTGGGGTTAATTACTCTAGGTGGCACCTCACGAAAGGTATTTAAAGGGTTTTGCCTGGATAATTACGGCCACTTCCTTTTTTACCCTCTCTTGCCGTACGGGTCTTTTACTTCTCATCATTTGGCGCTGCTTTAGGTACGAGAAGATCGCATACCCGCCCTGCCAATTACGAGCCTTGATGACTCTCGTGGACGAGTCCGAGATTGCCCGGGACCGGGTCGTCATCAACCGGCCAATCGGCTTCGGCGCTTTTGGTACTGTGTACGGTGGGATGTGCTTCATTAACCAGGAGAAGGGTTGGGCCGGGGTGGCAGTGAAAACCCTCAAGAAAGGCTCCACCACGGAGAACAAACTCGACTTCTTGAGTGAGGCCGAAATGATGAAACGTTTCGATCACAAGAATATCGTCAAGTTTATCGGCCTCTGCACCCAGAGTGAGCCCATGTACATGATCATGGAATATGTCCTCTACGGTAAGGGATTCGGGGATTTCCTCACCTACTGGATAAGGTTACGTCTGGGTACTAGAGTTCAATTCCGTCGAGGCCATTTTATCTTCGTACGTCTTAACGCACATACAATATATTGTTATTGTTATTATTAATTGCTCCCGAGGAGGGAATGATCTCTGTTCCCCCACCGCTTGAGAGATTAAAGGAGAAGGCCTTGGTTTCTACAGTCTGTGCTGTAGCCCCCCTCCCTCTTACCCGCGCCCTTTACGTCACCATAGTTAAGTGCGGCCGCGCTTTCTCTGAGAGGGAGGGATGCTGTTGCATGCTATGGAAATTTTATAGCACCCCCTTTCCCAACGCCACTGTGCTAGCTATGGAGTTCGATTTCAGCATAACTTCACACGGGATACATCATAGTGGGGTGGTCCCACTACAAGATTGCATCTAGGTGGAGGGGTTTGGGTCATACCCACTTAGAAATCACTTGACCACTCTACAATTCTTGTCCTCTTTCCCTACATACTGGTGGGTGTTCACGCACACAATTAGTATACAACCAGCAAGCAAAGTTCCCAAATATTTATATTCATTATTTGAAAAAAAAAATCCTTCAAATTATGAAGCGACCAAAAGACGAACCGAAAGTGTAGAGTTCAAAAGAACTTTTAAAGTTCTCCTTTAGATAATAGGCGTATTTATTTTGGGGCATAATCTAAGTTATAATTCGAATCTTTTGCCTCCCCCCTCCCAATTTATCGCTAAGTTATTTTTTAGTTCTGAGCGTCGGAGACCTAGTTGGTGAAAAATTGGGACCTAACCCACTAAACCATGCCAGGGGGCATGTTTTAGAAGAAGACCGATCTGTTATCACTCACAGTATGCTCCTTCCTCTCAACTAGGGGATCTCCGGACCTACCTCCTGGCTCGAAGGCATCTTGTATCCGAACGGACTTTCTACAATGACGATGACGAAATTAGCAACCGGAGATTGACGTCCATGGCGGTTGACATTGCGAATGCTCTTGAATATCTCTCCATTAATCAATATGTCCACAGGTGAGGTTAATTTAATCCAGTCAGTGGTAGTCTTGACTCTCCAGGGGTCGAGTGTCTTGAAAAGAGTAACAAGGAGTAACAAGGAAAGAGAGTACCCTAGAAGAGCTTACGGTCCATTCAATGAGGGTACCTTTGGACTAGCAGTCGAGCGGGCACATCTATGTTCAAATGCTTTACGTCCTCTCACGGCCATTTTTCAAGACCCTGTCTAGTCTTGACTTGAACTGGTCAACAGATTCACTGTTGACAACTTGCAATGGAATTGCATTCCAACTACCGCAGATACTGTACGTGAAAAAATTTCCACACAGATCGCGGTTGTAACACTTCAGTTCAAGTTTAAAGCCGTGATTTCTTGTTCTGCTCTCGAAAAGTGTGAAAATATCCCTGTGGTCAACATTTTCGAACCCTCGAAGTATTTTGAAAACTTCGATGAGCTGACCACGAGGTCTACTGGTTTCCAACGAGAACAGATCTAATTCCCTTAATCTATCTTTATAACTTTTATGTTGGATAGAGGGGCTCAGCTTGGTTGCCCTGGCTTGCACGCGTTCCAATCTCGCGGTGTCCTTTTGAAATGAAGGACTCCAAAATTGTACGGCATACTCCAGGTGCGGTCGGACAAGTGAGTTGTACAAACACAGTACAATCTCCTTGTTCCGATATCCAAACTGGCGCTTTATGTAGCCTAGCATCCTTTGGGCCTTTTTCTCCACCTCAATTCACCGTTTCGAGAACTTGAGGTCACTAGTGATTGTTACACCCAAGTCCTTCTTAGTGTCGGTGGATTCAAGAGCAGTGCCCTTAAGGATATACTGAGATTGGAGGTTTCGGTGGCCTATATGCATCACTTTGCATTTGCTCACGTTAAAAGGCATTTGCCACGTGTCCGACCACTCCCCAATCTTCCCAAGATCTTCCTGCAGGCGAGCAGTATTTCCATCCTTTGCAACGTTCATACCAAGCTTGGTATCGTCGGCAAATTTGGAAATCTTGGCAACCATGTCACCGTCCAAATTGTTGACGTAGATGATGAATAGTAGTGGTCCCAAGACAGAACCTTGAGGCACCCCGCTACTAACGGGCACCCACTCAGAAGCCTGTTCATTCACCACCACCCATTGCAGTCTGCCACTTAGCCAGTTCTCTATCTAACCGGCTACTTTTCCGTCTATGCCCAGCGCTCGCACTTTTCGGAGAAGCCGGCGGTGTGGTACCTTATCAAAGGCTTTCTGAAAGTCTAAGTAAACCACATCCACCGCCTTGTCCCGATCGCGCTCACTGAACACGAAGTGGAAGAATTCCACAAGGTTCGTCAAGCATGACCGTTGCCTTCGGAAGCCGTGCTGGGAACTCCTCAGTAGCAGGTTTGATTCTAAATGCAAAGTCATTTTGTCCACCATGATGCTTTCCATGAGTTTACCGACTATCGAAGTCAGACTGATAGGTCGGTAGTTCGACGGTTGGCTACGGTCTCCTTTCTTGAAGATAGGAGTCCCCTCCGCTTCACGCCAGTCTCTAGGAACGCATTCGGTCCGGATTGACATGCTGAAGATTGCGCTCAGGTGTCGTGACACTTGATCGCGCACTTATTTCAACACTTTAGGTAGAAACGCATCCGGGCCAGGTGACTTGTTCGTCATTATAGTCATTAGGAGGTGTGTCACCCTCTCTGCTTAGCGATTAGGAAGAGGCAAACTTCACTGGAGTTTTATTCTTTATTGAAGGTTGGAGTCGAGGCAAAGCTTTTTTTACCGGTGAGGTAGCACGAGTCTCTCCCTGATGGAGGCAGCCTAAAAAGCGGTTATGCTGATATACTATCAAATTTGAATATAATTCATTATCATCAACTGCTTTCCCACAAAGTGGGGTTGGCGCACATCAATGTCATTTATTGAGTATTGCTCTCACAGGAACGAAACTTACAGGTGCGCGGCTTGCCAGGCCGCTATTACGATGGGGCTATTCTTCTGCCCCCAATTAGGGCACAAGAATGCAGATTTAAAACGCAAAATAGCGAATTTAGTTTCCCCCCTCGTCATTTAAGGCCTTTTAGGTTGGGGGCTTGTCTCAAACCCCTTCCTCTTCTGCTTATGCATCTACCATTTTATTCATGAGGGGTGGTAACCCAACGACCACCCTTACCTCTTCGCCTTAGGTGGAGACATACAGTAGAACTGAATCTTGGTCTCCTACATATGTTTGTCCTCCCTGTGACTGACAAGTCGACCATTCAGAAGGTTCAGTCATCTGCAACTCCTGCAATAAATGGCATCATCTCCGATGCGTCCACTTACACTCACTAAACAAATACACCCTCCAGTGGACCTGCACAACTACGCGCACTCCCTCCAATACACACCTCGCATTCCATTTACTTTTAACTTCCTCCAATTCAACGCAACGAGCAGTGAGAATACAAAAAAATACTAAACACAAGATTCACATTGCTCTAATCCAGGAGCCCCTCATAACCACCAAGACATGAACTGCACCCAGTACCCTACAGTTTATTAACCTTAATATACAGACATCCCATTCTCCTACACCAGCGGGCACTCAAATACCCTCAAACCAAACAACTTTTCCAATCTGCCTAGAACCCCACGCTACCTACTTCACTCTCTTCGATATTCAGCAATCCTAAGCAACTCTATATCGCCGGTTATATCTCTTCCAAACATTTAAACTTTCTTTACATATATCTCATTATAACTCGTCGGTATTGCGGTTTAAATTCTAAAAATATATTTTAGCAAATACGGGTATTTGATCGAACGCGTACGGCGAACGTTTGCTGGGCTAAGGTGGTCGAGCAGAAAAGGACTTCTCTTTCTTGTCTCGTCAGAGCATAAAAGAGCCGACGATCGAGAATGGTAACCTAAGTTCGGAACAAAAGAGTGACCCTGACGTGATGAAACTATCTCGTTGTCTTTTTCATTTTGTGTTTATGGGGTCTATTGTCTTTTCGTTATATACCAACAAAGGATCAACCCGAAAGTGCGAGCAAAATCTCGTAGGAAAATGCTGAAAGATGATTTTCTGCTGGTTGTGTTAAACTGATTTATTGCTACTCCACTCCAGCTTATTTGGAAGACACCCCACCGTGCACCGCCACAGACAAATATACCCAACTACTTTACTTTTCACTACAATAACCAGATATATCCCTCTTATTTGGGGTTGGCCCCGCATTACCATTAACTCCAAACAAAAAAAATAATTTCTCTTCTCTTGCAGAGACGTTGCTTCCAGAAATTGTCTCGTAAATGCGGACAAAATCATAAAACTTTCTGATTTTGGTATGACGAGACCTGTCAATGATAAGAACTATTACAAATTCACAAGAAAAGGTAAAATATATTCGCTTGCTTAACAATACAGTAATTATATGTATGTATATTTACATTCATTAATAACAGAGCCGACCAGCCATTTCATCATTGATAGTTGCACTGCCAGTTCTATCAATTAACACTCTAACTGTCCAACCATATTTTAGGAATGTTGCCAGTTCGCTGGATGGCCCCAGAGTCACTTGGAGATGGAATCAACACAACCAAAACAGATGTTTGGTCTTATGGTGTTCTGTTGTATGAAATGATCACATTCGGCAACTTCCCGTTTCAGGTTAAAAATTTGCGTTTTGGAGAAATTTTTATCTCGCATATCATGTCTATGTCCACACAATGGTAATGAAAGTGGATAAAAAAGTGTCAAAAAAATGAGAAACCATGTACTTGGAGACATTTTTTAAGGAAGCACAACTGTAGACTTTTAGGTTGGGGCATAAGCCCCTGGCATAAAGAGACGTCTAGATGTTGTTTACCATGACAAAGTAAAATCTTCAAGTAGATATTAAGAGAGGCTTGTTTTTTCAATTCTATTTTTATGGCATTGTTGCATGCAAATGCCCATTCCATGTGTATGGCAATGATGATAGTAATGCTAATGTAAAAAACTACAGAGCATACTGTAAAGGATTATAGCCTATCATTTCCCATGTATAGGATTGTACTAGATAAATCACGTTAGAACAACGTGATGAACTGGTGATGAACTCTCACTTACTTTAGCTCTCCCAGCTAGGGTATCTCCCCTCCCCCGACAGTATGGGTTTCCTCCAGAGATCCGGACACGACTTGTATCTGTTTGTTTTGCCTTGGCAGTACTTGTGTGGGGTATGTTGTAAATAGGTTTTGGACTGCACCTGGTTACGGTTTAGTGTTGATACAGAGGGTGTTGTCGGTCAGGCCGGTGTGGTATTTGTATGTTTAGTTTTGGATGGTGACCATACTTGAGGAGCCTTGGTAGGGCGAGCCATTTGTGGCGTGGGGGTATCTTTTCCCTAGCCTGATGTCCGGTAGAATGGCGTTGATCTGGTGGTTGGGACCCAGAGATTTTATGTCTTGCTTTGTTGGGAGTGTGTGGATGGTTTTGTGTATTATGTGGGCAGGTTTCGGGCGGAGGGATTTCGTGGAGCATTTCGGTATAGTTTTCCCTTTGTGCATGTCACGTGAATGGTAGTATGGGTATTGCATGTAGTGGCTTGGGGTTCAGTATGGGTGTTGCATGTAGTGGCTTGGGGTTCTTGGTGTTTTAGCGGCACGACTTTTGCTTCATGGTGTAGATAGTTAATTGGATTGCTGAGGATGCGACCGGTTGCAAGGCGGAATGCTTGTTTAGTATCTTCTGTAGTGTGCTGAGGTGAGTGAGTGTGAGCTTTGGTGCCCAAGCTGTAGAAACATAGTCAAGTGAGGGTGGAATGAGTGCTTGTATGTGTGGACGATGGTTTCGTTGGATTGCTTCAGTGTAGTCCCTGTGAGTGCTTGGTGTGGTTTCATTTTTATGTTAGCTTTGTATTGTTGGAAATTTAGTCCAATATCTATGGTAACACGAAACACTATAGGTTTTTTTATTTAATGGGAGTGCCGTGTTTGCTAAAGTGATGCGGGCGGTTTGTTGCATGCCAGTTTGTAGGTTGTGAAAGTGAGATGTTCATTTGGTACCGTTGCAGAGAGAGTTCGAGTCTTGTAATGTAGAGTTGAGGACTGTGAGGTGCTTAGGGTGTGGTTTGAGTGTTGGCGATACTTGTAACGTCATCTGCGTAGCTGCAGAATGTAATGTTAGAGTTAAGTTATATCGTGAAGGAAAAGGTAGAAAAGAGTAGGTGGTGAGTACGGATCCCTGCAGGACTCCGTTGTCTAGGTTGTGTGTTCGTGATACCCTACTATGGTATATTACTATCGCTTGTATGACTGTGAGAAAAGTGGCGAGCCTTTTTTTATGGTTGGAGTAGTGTGGTGTTTAGTATTTCGTTGATGAGGATGTATCTGGGTTCCGTGTTCAAGGTTTTTCTTATTTCGATTGTTGCCATTACTTTTCTGAGTTAGAGTGTGAGTTGGTTAAATATTTTTTAAGTATATGAGTTGGGTGATGTTGGTAAGTACAGTGGTAATTGATTTCAAAAGGCGGAAACTGTTTGAAAGTGGTCTCGTAGGATGTTTGTTTTTTGTGTTTAATAGGAGATTTACCATGACTTTGGAAGGGGTGCAGAATAGTGAGATTGGGAAAATAATGTTGGGTCAGTGTGTAATTTATTTGGCTTGATGATGAGTATGACGTGAGCAGATTTAAAGATATTTGGAATAGAGTTATGGCAGATAGGGTAGTTAAAGTCTATGCTTCCTGGACCAAAGTGTTTTAAGAGAAGTTTGATATGTTGTCATGTTTAGATGCGGAAGGTTGGAGTGCAAGGGCTGCCTGCCGTATAGCCTGGAAGTGGTCTAGTAGGATGTTTGTTTTTTGTGTTTAATAGAAGATTTACCATGACTTTGGAAGGGGTGCAGAATAGTGAGATTGGGAAAATAATGTTGGGTCAGTGTGTGATTTATTTGGCTTGATGATGAGTATGATGTGAGCAGATTTAAAGATATTTGGAATAGAGTTATGGCAGATAGGGTAGTTAAAGTCTATGCTTCCTGGACCAAAGTGTTTTAAGAGAAGTTTGATATGTTGTCATGTTTAGAGGCGGAAGGTTGGAGTGCAAGGGCTGCCTGCCGTATAGCCTGGGACAGTGGTGGATCCAGAAAAAACTAATGGGGGACGCCGATGCCATTTTTTAAAGCTGCTTATTATGGCACATATTTTTACGAGTAACACATGTATGATCGTACAAATAATCAGTGATGAATACATACGAATAAGTTATAGACATAAATGATGAATATGTACATGAAGTGTAGACCATAGTGTAATGTAGAAGTCCAATGGACCGTCATCTCGATGCCCACGGAGAGGCAGCATATTTCGTCCGCAGAAGAGGATACTCCACATGATCGGGACCAACAGGCGCCGTTTGGTGAATGAGAGGGAACTAATGCATCATATGGAAAAGCCCAGCCTCTCACATCACCCCCATGTCCGTAACAATATATAATAAAACAAATCACTTACTTTGCACTGATGTGTTTCAGAGAGAGAATGACGCGGAGGTGATGCTGGTGTAGTTGCGAGAAGAGAGAGGATGCTGGAACTAGTTCTGAAAGTGAAAGATGTCAGCGAGTACATGCCCAGCTCAGGCCAGCTGACAAAGAGATGAAAGGCCAAACGTGTTAGTCAGGATGCGCGATCCGACTGGTCAGCGAGTCAAGCGCACGCTCCGTCTGTCCGCCGTGACTCAAGACATGAGGTGCCGACTCGAAAAGCGATGCAAACCAGGCACACTGTGTGGAAATTCCCCCTGGTCAGGGGAGGGGGGGGGGCTGGCTGGGATAATATTTATGTCGTAGAATTTGTGGGTATGTAATTCTATGTGATAGGTCAGGAGTTCCGTCGCTCATTATTGCATAGCGTTGTATGAGAGTGTTAGTCTGTCTGCCAAAATTCAGCATCTCTATATGCTAAAACACATGGTGACTCATTGGTATGACAGGGCAATAGAACAGAACAAGCTATGGCTAGTTTATTCTTTTTAAGTCTTAGAGGGCTGGGATAATAGTGGGGGGATTTGGCTTCTTGTAGCGTTAATTCATACTGACTACGTCGTGGAGAAACGGTTTATGCTGAAGATTGATACTTGTATACCTTGATTTATTATTATCTATGCTAGATATTTTTGTTCGCTATGCCACTTGCCCGTTTAGCTCGGCGAAGTGGTGACAAAGTCTACAATTCAACTTCCTCCTTAAACCCCAAGGAATACCCGAGCTAGGGTAGTGCTGCAGCCGAGTTGAATCTACAGTAAACCCTCGATATAACGAACTATATGGGGCAGGGGGTCGTTCGTTAAAGCCGAAAGTTCGTTAGACCCGATGGGCGTTAAAAGCAATGGAAATAACGAACCAAGTTCGTTATGGATATGTAATACGTATGTAATTAATAATAAAGTTAAGTGGGCAACACAACATAGTATTGATACGAACCTTGCACTGTAGGAGACATGTGACACACCAACACTCACTCAGGCTGGTCGTAACGCTTGCCTGTTAAACCCGATGGAATTCGGCCAGGAAATTTGGTTCGTTATATCCGAAATTCGTTATATTGAGGGAGGTTCGTTATATCGAGGGTTTACTTCCTCAATGTCTGTCCTTTCGAAGGGGGTCCGAGAACGATGGAAGTATGATTCCGCAAAATACTGCTGCGAGAAGTGGTGGGGATTTTAAGTCATTGGCATCACCAAATGATCGATTTGGGGTCTTTGTTCAATCTTATCTTTGTGACTCTTTGCAGGGGTTGAGTAACAGCGAAGTTTTGGAGCAGGTTGTCGATTATCACAGGACCCTTGAAACACCCAAAGAAATTCATCCGTTGTTGTGAGTATCCTTTGCGTTCATACGCAATCACAATATCAAAAACAAATGGTGGAAAATGAATAGGGAAAAAATATGAGTAAAGGGGAAATTTTGAATAAATGTTGGGAATGGAACTAATGCGTTGGCAAAGACTGAGTTTGTGAAGATTTTTATTTGCCCATTTATTTAAATAATCCCCCGTTTTTCTCTAAAGTTAGCTATTTTCTCTTACTTTACTACTTATCTTTTATCACCTACTTCTTTCAGCTCCTGCTTTGAAGCATGCCAAGCTCCTGTTATTGAGTAATGTGAAGGATAAGACAGAAAAGGCAAAAACAAAATAAAAAGATTTTAATTAAAGAAGAATTCAGCCGAAGAGTTGTAAAGCTCGGGAAAGATAAAATGTGTGAAATGTAAATAGAGTAGACCGAATATGAGTCAAATTAGGCAACTAGGACATAAAGGGTGCGCGACTCTCATGATCATGTGCTCCCCCCTCCCCCACCTACCTTGTGAACTGAATTTGGACGAAAGTTTCAGGACCTTCAGGAGAAATGTGCGCAGAAACCTTAAATCTAGACACTGAAGAGCGCCTGCAAAGGTCGCTATGAATAAAGAGCTCCTGTCTTTTTCGGAACAGGCTCGGCAGCGCATTAGGCGTTCAAGGCTATCGCGATGTTCAGGTTAAGCCAGGGGTCCCTAACCCGCGGTCCATGAGGCAATTCCATGTGGCCCGCGACAACTTGTGAAAATTAACATTGTGTGCGGCCCCCCTAATCATTTCCTAGCATCAACATACTAACCTTAGCCTAGCATTAACCTCGCGATAGCCTCGATCGCCGAATTCGCTGCAGGGCCTGTTATGTAAAAGACCCAACAGCTATACAAAAGCTTATCTAAAGCTGTGAATAAACAGATATACAAAAGCCTATCTTATCTTCAGTTGTGAATAAACAGATATACAAAAGCCTATCTTCAGATGTGAATAAACGGATATACCTAAGCCTATCTTCAATGTGAATAAACAGCTATACAAAAGCCTATCTTCAGCTGCTTTCGCAATTCTGGGAGTAGCATTTCTCCTTCGCCCCATTTCTCCTTTCTTCTATTTTCCCTCTTTTTCTCGTTAGTGCTGTCAAACCCATGTTCTCTTTCTAACCTTTCATCTTTTTTTTACAAACACATACTTGAAAGGGGACCTACCTCCGTTTGAAGGGGCCACTAAAGAAGGTTCAGATGAGTTGCGCATTCTCCGGGTTTCTATCATGCACTTGAGCTAAGAACGTTCCACAATTTTCACTCAGTCTATCAATTCCTTCCGGTGGAGATGTCTGCTTCTGGTTCGATTTATTTAATAGATGTAAAAAAAGACAAAAAATAACCTCACGCCTTTTTCACTAGCCCCTAACTGATCATTTCAACCTCAGGGACCAGATCTTGCACCGATGCTGGGCACGAAGCCCCGAGCACCGTCCCAGTTTTCCCGAAATGATCGAAATCTTCACCCAAAATCCTCGGCTGATCACCCCTTGCCTGGAAGTGCCAATTGCCTCTGTCCAAACAAACGACTCGAACCCAATAAACATCGGCGTCGACTCCACGAGGAAATTCTCGATCGGGAAGACGCTAATCCGCCCCAACCCCACCCCGCCTCAAACCTTTCCTCAGCAGGAGGATATCACCTACTCCTCTCCCGTCCAGAGGAGGGATTCGGAGACACCAAGTTTGTCAGAGATTCTGCAGTTGCCAAGTTTCAATCCCGATTTGCTGTCGTCCGTCACGTCACCCTCGAATGGGTCCTGGACCAAGCGACATCGGACTCCGGTCGAGAATGGCAATGGACCGACGGTGGAGCCCTTGCTGCCGATGACAGAGATTCGTGCCCCGCGCATTATGTGTGCCACTAAGTAAATAAAGTGTTACCCAATGGGGCATTTAAAAATGTCAAAAACCCCTAGGACCTCGCTGTCCACGAGAATTGAGCGAATGTCCGTTGGAGTGAGACTTCTGAATAAGAAGGACGGTAGAGTACCACCCAAAAAGACAAGTAGACGAGAGCTGCCCATTAAGGCCAGCATAATATCTCGAAAGTCTATTTGTGTTGTAATCGTTTTAATAGTGCCAAGCAGACGGTAGTGGCCCTGTCCACTGCGAGAAGCCGTTTGTTCTAAAGTTTTCGTTGGTTCTCCACTATTCACACTTTTCAAATAATTTGAATGTCCATGTGAATAAAAGCCTCTTTTATGTAGTAGATCCCTCTAACTATGAATCAATCCAGCGAATTTAAACGGATATAATTTTTGTGAACAAAGCAAGGACTTTATAGCACAGGAGTTGGCACCAACTCTACACATCGATAGTCACTTTATCATAACTATAATCGAAGGCATTTTCATTGCAACAATGCGTTCTTCAAGTCAATTGTCATTCCTTACACAATTTATTTGCTCAAATATTGTGCTAGTTTCCCCACCTTAATTATTATTATTAAAATTATTATTTTTACTGAGTATCGCTATTTTTAATAATTTCTTAACTTTGACATGATCTATTTTGTTTTTCGATTTTGCAATTTTTCATATACTCTGATAAACTTCTTTATTAATATATATATATATATATATATATATATATATATATATATATATATATATATATATATATGAGAAACTCACAAAGTAGCGCTTGAGTAGAGCAATAGATGCAAAAAGTCCCACAAAAAAATAACAGGCCGATTCCAAGTACTTTCGAACTTGTTCAGTTCATTATCAAGGAATAACGAAAATCTTTACAAAGCTGATATATATATATATATATATATATATATATATATATATATATATATATATATTATTCAAGTGATAGTTATTTCCGACACTTTTGCCTTTATCAAGCAAAAGCGCTTAGAATCCTGTTCTACTTTTTTCCCTTGGAGTAATTAATCCTTATCCTGTTTCAGGCGCTCTCTGCGAGCTTTCTGCATATATTCGCGATTGTTCTGAATGTATCGAATTTGGAATAGTTTAGGAGTTGAAATGTCGTTAAATTTCCGCGCCTCCGAATATTTGATTGCAGTGAAAGACATTAACTCTTATCTCTCATTGATACAATGCCACTTTAATCGTAGTGCCATTGACAGGGCGAATATTGCACAACACTAGAATATTCCGGGTGTCATCTGTAATTATAGGAAAACTAATAGTACTTGTTCTAGCGTCATAAATGAACGTAACATTAATACACTAGAAGGCATACTACAATTGGTATTTTCCGTTTTTCATCATTATAGTTATGGATATGAAATGAAACTATTCGTGCGAAGAGTTTCATAATTGAAGAGGAAACGTTCCTTTAGCCTTTCTCAGGAATTTATAAACATTCTCGCATCTCTTTTTTTTCTCTTTTCCTAACTCTATATTTGAGCTTGGACTTAATGCACTCCCTGGTCCGTGCCTGGCGCCTTTAACATAAAAAAAAACATCTGCAGGTACTTGAAATGTAGACTTGAAAATGAATAAGTATCAAGGATAATCAATTAGGGTAAAGAAACCAAAATGCTAAATAACAGCATGCAAACAAATACTGGTGAACGAATTATTTAAACAACACCGAAAGGAAACTATTAAACATTTATTAAAAAATTGAGGTAATTAAAAACACTGATTAATTAATAAAGCCAAAAAGGCAGGATAAAGCACTTAAAAAGTGACAATGCTTCTAATCACACATGTTCCTTTATAGAATCTCTCACGCATTTCATCATTTAAAATTATTTAAACTAACCAAGAACCTGATTCCTTACACATTTACCAATCTATGGTGATGAAAAAGTTCTTTTATTTCTGCAGTTTTAGTTTTCATTCAACAAGTCAATGCCATTGCTCACTGTTCTGCAATTCTGCCTGTATTTCCTAATCATTGTCTTTTCTTCCTTCTTTTTCTTAATATCGGCTTCAAAACGTTTAGCCTCAGGATATATTCTTGCCCCAAATATCAACGAATTCCGGCCAGTCGAACTCACCCTCATTATATCATTCTTCCTCTTTCAAGGTTAGCACAAGTGAATATTTTATATAATATAAATCAGAGAATTATCATAACTTTTATATATTATGAAATTTGCTCTACATACGTATATACAGATGTGATTTCGTGAATGCTTTCCCATGTGTCAAAAGTTTCTGTGTAAGATATTTGTGGTGCTAAACAAGTGTAGCGTAAAGCTACCCCCAACCTCAAGTTATGAATTCAGTACAAAAAAAAAGAAATTATATATATATATAATGATTTTAAAATTGCAGTATTTAGCTCATATATATGTTCTCTATATTGTACTTTCAGTCACCAAGAAATTATACATTGCTAGTCACTGACATGTTAATATAATATTCGTTTGTGTACTGATATATATATATATATATATATATATATATATATATATATATATATATATATATATATATATATATATATATATATATACTTTAAGCAAACGGCGTTTTCCCAAAGCAGTTATGTCGCATTATAGGTATAATTAGAATCATTCAATGTTTGACCGAGGGATTGAAATTTTCGATCTATTTGTTGTCATTTGACCCCAAAGTATTTTGACGATATTTGTCGAACATCTGTTATTTTTTATCCAATGACATCATTAAGCTTCAATTTAGTGTCAAAATTAGTAGACATGATTATTGCTCAGATTTTTTGGTTGTGAAATAATTTAAAAATTTCTGTTTATATATTATATTATTGAATAATTCTGTTTTTTTTACATAAATACTACTTACTTTTCAAAAAGTGATTGCGAATTTATGGTAGCCCGCAGCGAAAGTCGATGTTTTGGTGTCTTATATGTCGGGAATTCATGTGCCTCCTGCCATGGCAGGATGGGTCGCGTAATTGTATGAAATATTTCCTATCCTTTACTTAAACTTCATCCATCCATTAGTTGTTTTTTTCTGTTTGTCATTTTACTTCTCTTAATCGCCACTTTTTTCGTTTTCATCCGAAGTGCAACACAAAAAACTATTCTAGCTTTATTTCAAGGTTTGAATCAATTTTATACAGCATATTTTAATTTTGTTATGAAAAGCGTTAGTTTTTATTTTTATTTAAGTATTATAATATATCAAAATATAATATATTTTTAACAATGTGCGATAGAATATGAGAAAACGAAGATAGGTCTTATAAGATTGAAAGTTTGTTCAAGTTTCAAAGGTTTCCTTTCCTTTATCATTTTGTTCAGTGACAAAGATTATTCAAAAAAGTGTTCCAAGTGAGGATAATTGTATTGTGCTTTCTTTGTCCCTAGGGAAATAAATCCTATTTTTAATCGAGTTCTAAATATCCCAACCCTTCTTTTCTAGGTACCATGCCAACCAACCATTTGACGACGAATACTAAGACACTAAAATAAAAAAAAGATAACAGGAAATATTTATTTCTAAAACGCCCTAACTCACAACATCTCAAATTCTCAAGCAACAAGAAAAATCAAAACGACAGCGCAGAGAGCAAAGAGGGGAGATGCAGCTTGGGCAAGGTGGTAAATCAAAACGACAACAAGGAGAGCAAAACATCGGATATGCAGCTTGGGCAAGGTGGTAAATCAAAACGACAACAAGGAGAGCAAAGGGTCGGAGATGCAGCTGGGCCAAGGTGGTAAATCAAAACGACAACAAGGAGAGAAAAGCGTCGGAGATGCAGCTTGGCAAAGGTGGTAAATCAAAGCAACAACAAGGAGAGCAAAGCGTCGGAGATGCCGTTTGGGCAAGGTGGTAAATCAAAACGACAAAAAGAAGAGCAAAGCGTCGGAGATGTAGCTTTGGGCAAGGTGGTAAATCAAAATGACAACAATGAGAGCAAAGCGTCAGAAATGCAGCTTGGACAAGGTGGTTAATCAAAACGACAACAAGGAGAGCAAAGCGTCGGAGATGGAGTTTGGGCAAGGTGGTAAATCAAAACGACCACAAGAAGAACAAAGCGTCAGAGATATAGCCTTGGCAAGGTGGTAAATCAAAATGACAACAATAAGAGCAAAGCGTTGAAGATGCAGCTTGGCCAAGGTGGTAAATCAAAACAACAACAAGGAGAGCAAAGCGTCGGAGATGCAGTTTGGGCAAGGTGGTAAATCAAAACGACAAAAAGAAGAGCAAAGCCTTGGAGATGTAGCTTTGGCAAGGTGGTAAATCAAAATGACAATAAAGAGAGCAAAGCGTCGGAGATGCAGCTTGGCAAAGGTGGTAAATCAAAGCAACAACAATGAGAGCAAAGCGTCAGAGATGCAGCTTGGACAAGGTGGTTAATCAAAACGACAATAAAGAGAGCAAAGCGTCGGAGATGCAGCTTGGCCAATGTGGTAAATAAAGTACAACAACAAGGAGGGCAAAGCGTCGGAGATGCAGTTTGGGCAAGGTGGTAAATCAAAACGACAAAAAGAAGAGCAAAGCGTCGGAGATGTAGCTTTGGCAAGGTGGTAAATCAAAATGACAACAATGAGAGCAAAGCGTCAGAGATGCAGCTTAGACAAGGTGGTTATTCAAAACGACAACAAGGAGAGCAAAGCGTCGGAGATGGAGTTTGGGCAAGGTGGTAAATTAAAACGACCACAAGAAGAGCAAAGCGTCTGAGATGTAGCTTTGGCAAGGTGGTAAATCAAAATGACAACAATGAGAGCAAAGCGTCGAAGATGCAGCTTGGACAAGGTGGTAAATCAAAACGACAACAAGGAGAGCAAAACATCGGATATGCAGCTTGGGCAAGGTGGTAAATCAAAACGACAACAAGGAGAGCAAAGGGTCGGAGATGCAGCTGGGCCAAGGTAGTAAATCAAAACGACAATAAAGAGAGCAAAGCGTCGGAGATGCAGCTTGGCCAAGGTGGTAAATCAAAACAACAACAAGGAGAGCAAAGCTTCGGAGATGCAGTTTGGGCAAGGTGGTAAATCAAAACGACAAAAAGAAGAGCAAAGCGTCAGAGATGTAGCTTTGGCAAGGTGGTAAATCAAAATGACAACAATGAGAGCAAAGCGTCAGAGATGCAGCTTGGACAAGGTGGTTAATCAAAACGACAACAAGGAGAGCAAAGCGTCGGAGATGGAGTTTGGGCAAGGTGGTAAATCAAAACGACCACAAGAAGAGCAAAGCGTCTGAGATGTAGCTTTGGCAAGGTGGTAAGTCAAAATGACAACAATGAGAGCAGAGCGTCGAAGATGCAGCTTGGACAAGGTGGTAAATCAAAACGACAACAAGGAGAGCAAAGCATCTGAGATGGAGTTTGGGCAAGGTGGTAAATCAAAACGACAACAAGGAGAGCAAGGTGTCGGAGATGCAGCTTGGCCAAGGTGGTAAATCAAAACGACAACAAGGAGAGAAAAGCGTCGGAGATGCAGCTTGTTCAAGGTGGTAAATCAAAGCGACAACAAGAAGAGCAAAGCGTCGGAGATGCAGCTTCGGAAATGTGGTTAATCAAAACCTACAACAAGGAGAGCAAAGGGTCGGAGATGCAGCTTGGCCAAGGTGGTAAATCAAAACGACAACAAGGAGAGCAAAGCGTCGGAGATGCAGCTTGGTCAAGGTGGTAAATCAAAACGACAACAAAAAGAGCAAAGGGTCGGAGATGGAGCTTTGGAAATGTGGTAAATCAAAACGACAACAAGGAGAGCAAAGCGTCGGAGATGCAGCTTGGGCAAGGTGGTAAGTCAAAATTACAACAAGGAGAGCAAAGCATCTGAGATGCAGCTTGGCCAAGGTGGTAACTCAAGACGACAACAAGGAGAGCAAAGGGTCGAAGATGAAGCTTAGGCAAGGTGGTGAATCAAAACGATAACAATGAGAGCAAAGCGTCAGAGATGCAGCTTGTGTAAGGTGGTAAATCAAAACGACATCAAAGAGACAAAAGCATTTCGGTTAAATCTTAGGCAACGAGGCAAATAAAAATTAATCAGAAAAGGTAACTTTGTGTAATGATGGTGACAATGATGGTACACCTAAGAGAGGTAGCTAGCAATTCATGGACCATCAATCAAACATGAACCCAGTCTTCTTATCTTCATTCTCACTAAAGATTTTAAGGATTATGGGGAAGAGATAATCGCAGAATATAGAGTAACAACCCGTGGTTTCATGTAGGTAGAGAGGTCAGAGGAGTGCTGCTGTTGAAGACAAGAAATGCTAAGCTCTCTTAGAGTTGAAAATGGGGAAAGCTCATATTAATTTACATTTTTGTTAATGTCTTATTTGCAGGGAAAAGACAGTTTAGAAGAAAGGGATAAGGGTAAAAAAAATATATATATATATATAATCTTAATCAGATAGAAAGTAACTGGAGTTATAAGAAGCAACGTCTAAAGGCAACAAACCAACAAACAATTTCATTGCCTGATATTAGAGGTCATGGAACAGTTGTTGAGCTTTGTATTCAATAAACAATATTTTGTTGCTCTTGAACATCCAAACATAAGAGTATTAAACATTTACTTAATAACAAAGTTTATATGACAAATACTGAATAAAATGTATAAATATTCCCTTTTTTATATTTCAACCTCTTCCGATGCTTTTAGCATATTTAATCTTCAATATTTTTGAAGGGGACCTTAGATGATAATATCCTTACTCAATAATGACCCCTGCATTGGAAATGGGGGAGAGTAGTTCCGAATAGTTAATTTATTTTTCTATTATTGCTATTCTTACACCATTTATTCTGCGCTGAATTTTCTCAACTATAGATCCACTCTCTTTGTTCTTCTGCACACTCATATGTACAAACTTCTAAATAGTAGGTGATCTAAATAAAAGCCAGTGTTTATCTTGATTAGACATATAACAAGATGCAAATGGGATGCAAGGATTTTCTGAATTGGAACTAAATAGTCATCCTCGTTTTACCATTATACTAGGTCAGGGAGGATAAATCCGTAAAAGAAGTCATAATCCCGAAATGGAAAGCTCTCCGTGTGAATAATGACGCACCCGTTTCCAAAAGGTTTCCGAGACAAGACTCGAACTCCGTTGGCCAGCAAAGATCCATCTGAGGAAAAAAATGTCTTTTAGAGGCACAATGAAATGTTTACTATGCTGAACAGCTCACAAGAACAAAGGTCATAGACAGAAAAGTTGCAACCTCAAACTTCTATTTTAAGTGTGAACTCGCAAGTAAGTATTCGACTAGAAATCCTTACTTGTCAGTTCAAAGTTTAAATTGTAAATGTAATTTTCAGTTCATATCTGCAAATGTGTAAGTGAATATTGATTGACCTCAACAAATCTTCAAATTCAAAAATTGATGCTAGACTTGAAACCTCAGTCCTGTAAAATCAGCTTTAATAGATTTTAATCAGCTTTCGTTGGAAACAAAATTTACCATCTTGAACCCCCACCCCTATTACCCACTCCAAAAATAGAAAGACGAGGAAGTATATTGTGTTCGTTATAAATTAATGTGAATAGACCTTTTGCACAGCTAAGATATGGGCCGTTGTACTGCGAAAATCGTTTTGTACCCATAAAATAGCTCCTTACTCGTTCGCTCAATTAACTACTAATCAAAGAGACATAAGTTTAAAAATGATATAACAAAATTATTATCACTAGAGTAGTTGATTTGTAGTATTTTAAACTGGATGAGTAGTGTAAAGTCGAGAAACCCCATATATTAAAGGTGTTGCTAGTTGGATTCGATACAGGAATAGATATAGATCCAGCAAGATAATTAGTAATACAAAATAATAATTTAGATATTCGTTTACCGATGAATTCGATTTTACAGCATTGTGATTTTTAGGTCAAAATACATTAGTCATCCATAAGAATCTAATAAAAGATACACTGCAATAAGTTATCAATAAATTAAATTCTCAAGACTTTGTTATCAGAGAATAATCACTTAATAAAGTATATGGCTGTTATTATAATATAATAGACGAAGAAATGGAGCGGCTAGAGACCCAGATGATCGAGGAAAGGCTCAGAGTATCTGTTGTTTTTCTCTCTTTACGCTCTAGTAAAGTTTTCCCTGATAAAGGAGGTAAAGTTTTGTGAAAGTTTGATTACGCGAGTTCGTGTAAACTTTGCCCAAATAACCCTTTCCACGTCGCTTGACCCAATATTAATGCGTCATTAGTCTGATTGGAGAGACCTCCAGGAGCTAAGCACGGGTTAGTTCCCTCCAAAAGAGTCCTTCCCACACTTCGCAACCTCCTTGGTAGTACGGTATAGTGAATCCCGGAAGGATGCCCTGATAGTGGGGGCGAAGAAGGGGGTCTCTTAAGAACACGAGCCGGAGACCCTGGAGAGGCGCATTAAGATAGGAGGGTTGCGGAGTGTGGTTATATGCAGGTATTTAAGGCACTAATAGGTATACTCACAATAGGGTTCAGACTCTTAGATTCTGTCACTTTTTCACAGAGTAGGAAAGGGGGGCTTACCCCCCCCCCCCCCCCTCCCCGCTTCATTGCCGACACCAAAAATGGAATTCATCAAAAGGCTCCCCATGAGACTCAAGCTCAACGGAAGGAAGAGGACACCACAAGAAGTAGCCCAAAAGATATTTATTGACCTGCAAATCCCACTAATTATGTGTCTTGATGTCTTGACAGAATTCATCGTCATCTGCCATGAAAACAAGAATGTCGGGAAACTCCTATCCTTTGCGGGCAGCATCACACTCAACAAGCTTGACCTTGAATCAAAACCCCTCCACAGATCACGGCCAATAGATCAGTCGTGCGCAGGAAGATTAAGCCATAGTTAGGCATGAACACTCTCCAGTACATTAAGGAGGAGTTGGAAGGGAATCAACCGTGGTTGAAAATTCATGATATAATAAAATTCAGAGATCACACTCACGTGTTTAAGATCGTCTGCGAAAACACCGAAATGGCTACGCAAATCATGGATAAAGGACTTATTGTATTCTGTACTAGGATCCCATAAACCAACATCCAGCGAGACACATTTATCAATATACAAATATGCTTCCGTTGTTACAAAATGGAAGACCACATAACTGCGGAATGTCCTAAAAAAGAGATCACGATATGTTCAGAGTGCGGGAGACAGGGGCACACCCCCCGATCATGCCAGAGTACGACCAAACAGTGCATAAACTGTGGAGGACCACATCGGGCAATGGCGATGTCATGCCCGAAAAGGAAAGACATAATAAAAAGGAAGGAGAACGAAAAAAGATTGAAGGGACAGAAGAACATAAAATACGCCTCGGTGACAAAAACTACAGCAAACAACCAAAAGACGGAAACACAACTCAGCATAGACGAAAAAGTGAATGTCAAGATACTGACCTGTATCTTGCACTCACATATAATGAACACTGCCAACCCCGGAAGCTACGCGAATACCCTAAACAAAATGCTCAAAGAAAACGGTTTAGAACCCATGAACTTTCCCAAAGATGTGGACTCGTTAGCAATATTTAAGGTGAAGATTAGTGGCAAGACAACAAAAGCACTAGTCTAAAAAGCCAAACCACAAGACGAAAACAATCAAGACTCAAATACTGAGGAAAATAATTCGGACAGTAGCACGGAAGAATCCGCCGAGGAGGTTAGAGTTACAAGAAACAAAGCCCAAAAGAAAAGAACATCCAGTTCACACAAGACATCAACCCAACGGCAGCAATCCCCGATCCCGTCGACATCACTATCGGAGAAAGGAAAAGAAGTAATCATGTGTAGACAGGAACAGAACGAGAAAGAGAAGCAGAAACGTTAAACAAGATATAAAGAGACAAACGGAAACCCCAAAAAGAATATCAAAATGCACAAACGTAAATTGGAAATACTTCAAATTAATACTAACGGTTGGATAGGTAAAAATTGCATATACGGAATTATCTTTAGAGAGATAGACCTAGATGTTATTTTAATATCTGGTCACGAATTAGACTTAGAAATAGAAAAAATAAAAATATGGAATTACAACGTTGTAGAAACGAATCCTTCGAGACAAAGACACGACAGAGTAGCAATTGCGATCAAAAAAGAGCTAGACTATAAGACTCACCAAGGACTAACCAAATCCTATGCAGCAGTAGAGATACAATTAAAATTAACTAGTCTTATAATAGCCACGGAGTACCAATCCCCAAGAAGAGACGGATTACCAATTGCCAAATTCACTAAGCTTTTTAATAACAGGAACCCAGTCATCTTTATGAGAGACTTGAACGCCTATTGCGCTGAAAACGGATATAGAAGAAACAACAACGCGGGCAGGCATTTGAAAACGATGCTAGATAGGAGAATGCTCCAAAGACTGGGGCCAGATTTTCCCCAAAACATACATAACAGTGCGGTAAGTAAGCCAGATATCTGCCTCGCAAACTTTAACTTGCCATTTATTTTTTACTTCGAACCGGTTGACATACCTGCCAGCGACCAAATATCTACACTACTTTCCATTAACCAAAATCCCATACAGAAGATATGTAAGAAATGGAAAGCCTATCACCAGGCAGACTGGCCAAAGTACAAAGAATTATTAGGAGAATATGAACCAAGAACTTTTACCGAGGCGACTATAGAAGAAATCAACGAGGGACTTAGAAAAATTAGGAGTACTCTGATTAGAGCAGACGAAAAAGCAGTTCCAAAAAGAGCCTTTAGAACCATCCAAAACTTTAAATAGTCACAGGAAATGATAAATAATAAACGGAAATAAGACTTATCTCTGAACAAATTCGGAGGGAAGGACATAATAGAGACCTATACAGCCAACTTAGAAGAAATAAAAGAGAATTAACGCAAATGATAAGCGATAAGCAACAAGAATATTGGAACAACCAGGTCACGAAGCTAGATGTCGAAGAATCCCCAAAGAAATTTTGGAAATGGGTAGATAGAATGAAGGAAAAACCAGCAAAGGAGAAGATCAAAATTAAAGATGAGGATGAAAGCGAGATAGAAATAGTTTTCAAATAATATTGGAGAAATGTTTTTAAAATTAGCAAAGAAGTAAATGAAAATTTCGAAACTGATTTTGAGAACGTTATTGTCGAAGAACTCAACCAGACAACGGCCAGGAGTCGACACTATGATTTGGTTGACATACCGAGAAACAACAATGAGGGAAATGATGCTACATTATCCGTAAGAAAACTAAAAGATAGTATAAACAGTTTCAAACAAAAGGCGCTGGGAGTCTCAGGACTCACAAAGAGAAACTACACAGAAGCGACTAATAACATCTTGGAGGGATTGAAGAACCAATTCAATGCCTGCCTTAACGCAGGCTACTGCCCTAAAGACCTAAACGAAGCAAAAATTATTCTTATCCCAAGCCATGAAAATCTCCACACAGGGTCGAAAACTATAGACCAATATCTCTGTTTGACTTCATCGGGAAAATATATGAAAAGATTCTAAAGAAGAAACTCAATCAACATCTTGTGGAGAACGGCCTGCACAACGAGTTCCAATTCGGATTCCGGAAGAACAGGAGCACGGATATGGCGCTCTGTTTAATTATGGGGAAAATAGCCAAGGTCAAAGGTGAAAAGAGGAGTGTGGACATTGTATGTAGAGACGTGTCCAAAGCGTTCGACAAAGTATGACAGCAAGGCGCACAATATAAGAAACTTCGGCTCGGATTAAGCAGTCAACTGGAAAGGTTGCTATGCAACTATGTAGCTGATAGATACGTGTATATAGACATGGGTAATCACCAAGGGAAACTCCTTAAGCTGGAGGCTGGAGTTCCCCAGGGAGGTTGCCTGAGTCTTTTATTATGTCCGCTGTTTATACAACGGATATCCCCCTCCAATGATGGAGGGATGTATGAACATACAATTTGCGGATGATATCACCCAAGTTGTGGTGTCTCCATACAGGCACGCTTAATTTCAAGCAAGAGTGACGGCAGAAGAAATTCGAAGAATTAACGAATACGAACCTAGATGGAAAATCAGTACAAACAGAGACAAATTTAAAATAGTTCCCATATACAGAAGAAAAGTAGCAGACATCAACGTAGACAATGTAAGATATGGATACAGTAACGACTGTAAAGTACTAGGTTTGACAATAACGAAATCCGGTTACACGAAATACGTAGCCGAGAGAATACAGAAGAGAAAGAGAGGACTATTACTCCTGTATAAATTAAGAAATTTAAGTCAAGAGAATAAAAAGAAGATTTACAATGCGATTATGCAACCAACACTGATCTATCCAACAATCGCAATGGGAACATTGTCAAGAACTAAACTGCTTGAACTACAAAGAGTCCAGAACAAAGATCGAGGCTGACAGAGAGTCGATTCCCAAAAGTACATACAGAATGTAAGCTGAAAGGATTGTATCAAATGAGCATCAACACGGGTACATCCCGTGATACAATGTACCGCATGAGAGAAATAAAGGAAGAACTAAAAATTCTAATTTACTAACAACAAGATGAGAAATGGAATGAAACTATCGAAGAACTAGTTAGCGAAGCATCATCGAAAGAATTATGGGCGAAAATCAAGAAAATGAGAGTAAAGCCCCAGAAGAAAAAGATGGAATTAGAAGACGACCAAGGTGAAATTAAATCAGAGGAGCATGAACTTCTCAGGCAACGCTGGGAACAGATTTTCAGAATCAGGGAAGAAGAAAATGAAGACTTCGACATTGATTTTGAAAATCAGATTATAGATGAGCTGAACGAAATCATTGAAAGAACGCATCCTAACCCCCAAGTGGACAGGGAGGAAGGAGAAGAAGAAAGAATGACGCTAGAAGAACTAGAAAGCGCGCTCCATTCTTTGAAGCAAAAAGCCCCAGGACGGTCAGGATTGACAAAGTTAAACTTCATCAAAGCACCGAGGTGCGTGTGGGAAGGTTTACTCAACATCTTTAATGCCTGCCTAAATGTAGGCTACTTTCCCGACGCATACACAACGACAAAAATGATCTTTATTGCCAAACCTGGAAAGCCCACGATGAGGAAGGAGAGTTATCGACCAATATCCCTTCTGGAAATTGAGGGGAAACTCTTCGAGAAAATTCAGAAGACTCATCGAGCACTTGGAGGAAAATTCGCTTTACAACGAATAGCAATACGGCTTCAGAAAGAAGAGAAGCACCGAGATGGCAATAAATGCCATCACGTTAAAGATTGCTCAAACGAAGAAAAACAGAAACTATATCGACATAGTATGCAGGGACGTGTCAAAGGCATTCGATAAAATATGGCTAAGGAGGATGCAATACAAGATCCTTCAGCTGAATTTGAGCGCAAAGCTTGAAAAAATCCTCTGTGATTATGTCATGGAGAGGTCGGCCTACATCAGTATAGGGCACACGGTCGGTCTCACCTTTAATCTATAGGCAGGGTTGCCTCAAGGTGGGTGCCTCAGTCCAACCTTATACTCGATATATACAGCCAACATCCCATAGCCAAGCTACCCCACTAGCCTAAAAATCCAGTTCGTCGATGACATAAATCAAATCATAGTGAGTGGATATAGAAACGCGCCTTGGCAACAAGCTCAAATGACTGCCAAGGAAATAAGAAAAGTCAACGAATATGAATCAAAATGGAAAATCCGAAATAATGACGACAAATTCAAGATTGTCCCATTAGGAAGAAAAAAACATAAAATGTGATACGCGTTATCCCTACACGAACGAGTGCAATGTATTCGGGATAAAGGGCACTTCTAACGGGTACAGGGAGCACGTCACAAAACGGATCCAAAAGGGATCTTAGGCAGTCAGAACCCTCTATAACTTCAGAAGCCTCAGTTAAAATAATAAAAGGAAATTATATCTGACGCTAGTCAGACCCACCCTCATCTATCCCTTAGCATCTCTGTTCAGCGTACCAAAAGTAGAAATGCAGAGGATACAAAACAAGTGTATGTACATCATCACCAATACACGAAGGAGGGATAGGAGGAAGCAAGTGGATCTGCACAGAGCGGTGGACATCAAACCGCTCAATACGATCTCAAAGGAAAGAGCGACAGATATGAAAAAGAAAATTACAATAAATATCACCGAGGAAATTAGAGCACTCATCGCAGAAAACCAACGAGGTCCAAGTCACGCAAGATTCCCAAGCAGCGTCAGCAAGTTTGGAAATGCAATTATCCCATTTTTTGCCTAGGAAAAAACTATCAACCAAAACCGACGATGAAAAGCAACCGATAACGAAGAACCAAATCGATTTTTACCTCGAAACCAAAGAAGACCACATCTACCTAGTGATGACAAAGAAGAAGAAAAATAAAGAAAATAAGTAAGTACGAAACACAGAACACACAAAATACGAATACAAACAACCAACGATGAATATAACAAAAACATTTACTAAAATCACATAAGACACACGTAAGAAATGATGTAGAAAAAATACATAAAAGGAACCTAAACAACCAAATTACACGTCAAGATAACATTAAAAGCTAAATTTGTACACGAATCCAAAGGTTTAAACGCTTTATAGTAATATATATATATATATATATATATATATATATATATATATATATATATATATATATATATATATATATGCTTGTGTACATATATATATATATATATATATATATATATATATATATATATACATATATAAAAACAACATTATTAAAACAAAAAAATAAACAATGAAAGAGATTAGCTTGATTTCCAGGCACCTTTGCAAATCTTGCAATCCTAAGACTCCCTTATTTTCACCAGTATTCCTAAACCGCACTATTATAGTACACCAATATCTCTCACACTCATATACTCACCACTTCCCCAAAATAAAAAAATAAAACACTTACCGATATCCTCAACGCAAGTAGGTCTATTGTGACGCGGTGCACACAAAATATCCACCAAAACCACACTCACAAGAGCATTTCCAGGAAGTTCAAGAATGGTGCTGGTCCCATGGCCGCCAACATAGTACGAAACGATGTATTCGATAGCTCATCTACACTAACCACTCCCATCACCGTCGAGGTAACAAAACAGCACACCCAGATTCGCCCAGGCCTACCAGCCACAATAATGTACTATCTTCCTGAAAACATCTTTCTTACACCTACTCAAAGCCTCTCTCGCCTCAGGGCACTTCCCAAAAAACATTCAAAATCGCACGCAACATATTCCTACACAAGACAAACAAACACCCAAATTACTAGACATATTGCTCTGTTAGAGCACTTAAGTAAATTACCTGAACGTATGGAAAACTGCCGCCTCCGGATTTCCTGGAAGAGATAACTGGTTTCCTCCCTACCATTATGGGTCGGTCCACTCAGGCGGCTGTGACCATCGTTCATGACATAATAAAAAAAGCAAGAGAGGCAAAACAAAAGACACTCTACATCAGTAAGGACGTGGAGAAGGCTTTCGATAAGGTGTGGCACGAAGTATTCCGTTGGAAACTAGCCAACAACATGGACCTTCCTCTCTCACCAGAATGCTCCTCTCTCACTACATCACAGACCGAACGTGTCACATAAAATACAATAATACCACGTTACACCCGTTCACACCTCGCTCAGGAGTACCCCAGGGTAGCGTACTGGCACCCACATTAGACATAATGTACACAAACAACACTCCACGTCCACCTAAAAACTGACGACACACATACACAGTGTCCTACGCCGATGATCAGACTATCCTCGTCTGCGGCCAGGGAGCAGACTGGATCGAACTCCGTGCACAAATAATACCTAAGGAGAAGACAGTTTACGGGGACAAACGGCTCATTGCTACGAATCCTTAGTAAACATATGTGACACTCTATGGTGCAAGCGATATTACATGCATAATCTATAGACCTACTCACAGTGAGTAATGTTGAATGTTGCCTAGGGGCAACATTCGACAAGTCCCTAAGATTCCACATACCCCAAGACATAATACAAGCAAAACTCAAAAACACGAACAAGATGCTGCGTAGGTTCTACCCTGCCAGCAAAAACCTACAATTACATCTATAAAAACTCTTGTCAGACCACTCCTTGTATAAGCCCCAATATCACTCGAAGCTGTGAGTGATACATGACAGGAAAGCACAGCGCATCCAGAACTCCACTCTGAGATGCCCACGTCTCTCTCCTCTGTATACATTAATGGTTACACTATAAGAAAACAACAAATTAAAACCAATCAACACCTAAGCCCACACCAGCCTAACGAGACAACTTGTAAAACTCGCTAGAGAGCCCTCATACACAACACTACAAGAGAGACAATACACTGTGATGGCACTAAGACACCCAGCAACCTATGCCCACGCACAACCAATACCATTCTACACGTAGGTTAGCGGCATGAATAGCGCATTTCCATGTATGCACCCAGACCCCTTTTTCCGCCTCCTATCCTCCCGCCGCCCCAATTGTATTAACACCTCAAACTACACAACTAAAACACCATGCATCGGTGTCTAGCCTCCGACCTATATTATCTCTCCCTATCCCCTCTTAAGTTTATTTCCAAATCCTTTCCTCTATGACAAGATTATCTCGTGTGGTCCCACACAGATCCCCCTCTGTTCTTTTTATACACATAGTAGTAGTAACAAACGCTTACCTAAGACCAACCTCTCGACCTGTTCCGCCTCCGCCCCTCAATAACATTGAAAGACAGAATGGAGGCCCTTAAATAAAACTCTACATATGGGCAACAATATAATAGTTGATGAGGATGGAATTGGGACCTGACGTACTCGTTAGTCCTTGTTAAGATGACTGAACAACACTTTTCTGTGAGTGCAAGGCCTACGTATGTTGGAGAAGCGACGCAATAAAGTCAAACCAAATAGTGGGCCGAATTCAGTTTATCAGGAGTGGTGGACCACGTAGAGTGGTATAGGTTTTTTTTTTAAATGTGAAGAACCAAAGCAAAAAAATCGAATAACAAATTTGAGCTGGAAACAGTGTTTGTCACATGGTACATCAGAACAGTGTTTCTCGTGCGTGAGGCGACTAGAACTTGACAACCAACGTACTGCATTAATTGCAGATGAGCTATAGCAGTATCAGGTGGACAATATTACGCAATTTGAGAGATGGCTAGACAGTGAGGGAGCCTTGTAGGAAAACAATGGTACTTATGCCTTTTAAACATATTTGTAGTTATTAGCACTAAGGATCTAACAGAGTTGGAGATTGGCTATGCTCTAAGCGGCGATACACTACCTAGTATAGAAGAGGATCAAAGAGCTTAAATAGTACTTTTAGATAGGTTAAGTTTATCATCTGGGGATTTTTCAATGCACCGGATGGTTAATCTTCAAATACATGACCTGGTGCTCTTGGCAAACATATGGTACAACGAGAAACTTGAACAGTACCAAGGGTCTATTTCTACGTCTTTGCCCTTCAGTGCAGAAATGTTCTTACAATCTCTAACATATTTTCCAACTAAAAGGCGGAAGAAACCACATGGGTAGCCCAAATTCTAGACTAGTTCTTTCTAGAACACACACAAGGGAGCGGAATGTAAAGCCATCGCTGTATGGTGTTAGCAAAGATAGGGCTTTCTATTTTTCCTCCTGTGTGACACAAATTGATATTTATAAAACACATTGATCTTTCAAAGCTAAATGACTACCAAAAATATAGAGCTTGAAGAAGATTTAAAGTATACTTTCTGGGCGTTATAACGGTGGCAATAATCATAATAATCCATTACAAATTCCATGGGTATAGGCAATTGGGACATATTCTTATATATACATGTGACTTACCAAGGTATTCCAGTAACGTTGCAATATTATGACGGTAACAATCTTATCACCCATCTTGGCGTACTGTGAGACATAATCATGTCTTCGACGGAAGGAGCTGGTACAAACTCTTTCTTACAACGAATTCGTTTGCTTGAGCGAAGATCCTAGTAGTTTACATTTTCCTTGGGCAGGTTAAGGTTTATTCTAAGTCTTGTAGCTCCATCGGACTAATGAGATGAAGCTCCTTGCTCTCAAAAGCTTCTTGAAAGTCTAGATCTTTGGAAATATGCTCCTCCCTATAGATTCTGATTTACATGTGCTATTTAATGGAGGTTTGGGGACTGTGAGGTCAGGTATATGAGTCACTTAGCCAAGAGCAGAAAGTACATTTGTATAGTTGATCTTGCACCGAGTTTTCACTGAATAACCTTTAGTATTAGATATAAGAAACAGTCAGTAGTGTTCCTTTGATTCGCATCAACCATTGGTAGAGCGCAGGATTACGTGATTA
Organism: Ceratothoa steindachneri; assembly: GCA_963969495.1. NCBI lineage: Eukaryota > Metazoa > Arthropoda > Malacostraca > Isopoda > Cymothoidae > Ceratothoa > Ceratothoa steindachneri. The sequence continues at coordinate 107,561,486 of OZ018320.1, forward strand.
CGTGCCCATTTTTTGACTTAATCACCACGAGGGAATTTATATCAGTGTTTGTATGCATGTTTTCCATTTCTTATGATTGATTTTCTCAAGTTTTTAGATTTAAGATTGTAGTATTGCAACAGCTTAATACAAATAGAGTTCACACAGTGTTTGAGCTTTACGCGTTCTTGTTGTGGTAACATGTAATAAGATTTTGTTCTTCCGCTGGTGGCACAGTAATCACCCTCGCTTATAAAGTACTCCAGTTAACATGCTATATGGAAAATTTAAGTCTCTTTCCTATACGGTATGGCATACAATAAGGGTTAATTTTTAATGTAAAGGTTTTAAGCAAATACATATGTATTATACAAACTACTTATTTTTCCTTAGATTTCTAAAAAAAATATTAATTTAAAATTAAAACTCAAAGAAGCAAAATGTGCTTTAACATAATAAAGATTCTCCTTCCTTATACAACCAACTGTAGGGAATAGACGAAACTAACAAAACCATGCGAAAGAACGTTTAATTTTGTATAAAAAAATAACATTCGTTTTAATATTGAATGTTGCCCATATTTTCAGCTCTGACGGCCATATATAATGGATGGGCGTATGATCCCCAAAGTTTCTCAAAAAATTCATCTATATTATGATTTATTTCGGATGGGGGGGAAGAGGGGTGACAAAAATCAAAATCAGAGGAATAATATATAATGGGTTTTATTCAGATTTTAATGCTCTTTCGAGTGGTCTTTCAGTTTTTATCCATCTCTTCTAGTATTTTGTTCTACAAAGGAACAGGGTATTCATTTTATAGTAATACCATATATTTCTGTGTAACAGATTTACATCGCATTCATGGTTCTCAAAAACTAGACGTTCTAGCAAAAAACCGGATTCACATTCAAAATTGACAAGCTCACGGTAGTTAGAAAAGCTTAACCAATAAATCGGAACTATAGTTCTTTTTAAATTTTGTTAACTCCTCTTGTTAGTCTTTACAATAATATTCATGTACGATTAATCTGTTGTATTGAAAAGAGCAACAGACTAAAGTAAATATTTTCGGTGCTGACCATGAAATAATTATAGTGACCATTGATTTCACTGTATATTATTTCCTTTCTATTTTATGTTTTATAATTCGAAGAATATTGTACACAATGAGGGCAATTAGTCACAAAAGAGTACCTTATTTTTGTTCCGAATGACCATGAACAAAAATGGACCAACTCAAAACTAATTGAAAGTAAATTATGGGGAGTTTTACTGTGGAAGATATAGAGAAATCGACCGCTGCTCCCCCCCCCCCTTCTCGCCCAGAGGGATAAGGAACGGCGAGGGCTGAGGAGGAAAGAGGAGATAAAACAGGGTGAAAAGAAAAGAATCATAGGGGATAAAAAGTTGATCTCAGGTGACCTTCTTCTTTTAGCTATGGCTTTAGAAGGATAGACTGGAATAATTTCATTTTTTTAACTACTGATTAACGTGAAATCCGAACCACGACTTCAACTTATTTTTCATTCGATTCTTTACTCGTTGATCTACTGGTATGTAATCGCATCTTCTGTAAAGTTGTGGGGTGAGCCGACCAATCTCTGTAATAATTTATTCTTTCCTCAGTCTTGTGAATTTTTTTACCATTCATTCCGTTGTGTGTGTATTGTTTAGTTCCAACTCAATTTTGTATATATTGGATTTTCTTTACTTGCACTGTCTTATGTATTATGAAGGTTTTTTAATCCTTCCACTAGAGCACTTTTTTGTTTCACTTTGCTATAGTAGCTTTGTATTGCATTGAATTTTTCTTTTTGCTCAAAACTATCAGTGTCCATATATGAACCAATCATCAGTAGGCAACTTGTTAATACATCTGTGCATAAAAGTAACACGCCCCTATAGCATCCTTGAGAAGGTAAACCCATTTCATAATTTATTTAAAGGCGCAAATCTCATTGTTTAATTTGAGCCATTGTTATTTCGATGGGTGTTGCGGTGCTTATATTTGTAGTTTTTATTTATTGAAAGCGAAACTAACGAGAACATCTCCCGACAAAACTTTGCAGGGAGAGATGTGTAAAGAAAGTAGGGAGGAAGAGAAAGTAAAAATGTTAGAAAGATATATAGCCGCATTTCCTTCTCGGACAGTGGGGACTGAAGGGTAGGCAAATGTAGGCATTGCGGGCAGGATAACATGTAATCCGCCAGATGTCAGCTGCAGCACGGTGCCCATGCTATGTGTGGTACCCTTTTGTAGCGTTTTCCTTGTAAGTATGTGGGTGTTCAAATAAGTGTGGGCTTATCATCAGTCGTTCCCGCAGAGCTCATGAGAACAGAATCAATTTATGCACGCCGACCACATCAACCCCACTACCTTGAAGAAACCATCACACCCCATTACCGCTAGTGCGCGTCACACCGGGATGCGCGATCTCCCATGCAATCGCTCCCTTCTGGACCCAGTCCCACCCCACACACGATAAGCACCTGAACAGGGTATGGGTATTCTTCCTACCCTCATTATACAATAGAGGGGTGAAAGAGGCAAGCAAGATGCCCCCGAACATTCTCTAGATTTGCTTGCAAGAATTCTTTGCAGCATTCACGCCGCCCCCTTTTTATTCCTGCCATTGCACTGCATTAATTGCGATGTTTCTCGCGTTTGCAACAAAATGCTTGTAATTAAAGCACTAATAATAGCCCGAGGGCAGCAGTTGCCCCGCCCTTGAACAAAACCAACCTCGATCCGACTTCCAGACGTAAATTCTCTTATTCGATGCAATGGTAGCAAACGCCGGGAGTTCAATGTTAGTCTTGTCAAGAACGTCATCCCCTTTCTTCCCCGAAGAGGTGTCATTAATGAGCATAAACGAGTTCAAAGAGAGGGTCTTCCGAAGAAGGTCCTCGGTCTCATTGAGGCCCCTTTCCCCCATCATAGCTCTGAGGATGGTCGACTTATTCATGTAATTTGGCAGCATATTGAATGAGTCATCGGTTGGCAGCAGAATTGAGCACGCGACTGCGAACAAACGAGGAGCGAATTAGTAACGAGATGCTTATTGAAGTGCGATTATGATGGGGTTGGGGGAGGAAAGTTATTATTATTGTTACTTACTGAAAACTAAACGGGGTATCTCAGCCAGTTTAGGGGTAAGGAAGGATCTGTTTTCCAAAATGAGGTTTCGGTAAAAATAAATGAAATTTATAAACATTATAGGTAAACAAATAAAATTGGGAGGGAGGGGGGCATAAATGTGAATGGTTAGTTACAAAGTATGTGATGGCTAATATTTTGAATCGGTAAAGTCAACCTCGCTCTGTATTTCCGAACCTCTTTTCTGTCACTAATTTCAGCGAACTCTGCTTGAATTATCCTTTTTAGTTCAAGAATGGCGTTTGTTTTTGTCACGTAAAGTTTAAAATTAATAAACCTTTAATAAATAGTCGTGAAGGGTGAGATCGAGATATGGGGAGAGTATGGGTGGAGTCCAGGGTATATTGATTTCCCCGCTGATTAATTGATTGCTTCACTGCTAGACCTTTTGGCAATCAACGGAGCTAAACAGAAAAATCATCCTGCTCGCTCTGTGCGTGTTTGTAATTCTGTGAGACGTAATATAACAACGTCACCAAAACGCCCCCCTCCCCACACACACAGCAGTCCAATTCCTGAAGAAGAAAAAAGAGAATTTAGGTGCAAAAAGAGACTTGAAGTCTTTTCGTTTGTCTAGATGATGCCCCACCCTTGGTGACGTGGGATTAACTGCCTTGAAGAACTGCTGGTTCATGGTGATCAAGTTTTAGGCCATTACAAGTAATTGCGACAGTCTCCCTTTTTCCATCCTTCAAAAAGTAATGCAGATGGCAGGAGATTAACCAGTAAGGACCAAGTCGTCAGTGAGATGGGGTAGTAACACAGTAGAAAAGAATCAATTCAAAACTGTTATGAATAGATCTTGAGTGAGTTTGTGGACGGGAACAAACAGCCAAGGCCATCAAGTAAAAGAAAAAGAGGGCGGTAGACGACAGGAGAGTAACGAATCAAACTTCCCTGTCAAGAGTTAGCATCAAATAATGCAGTTTTAAGTCCGGGGGTGAGGAATGCGACTATTTCGTCTGTCCCATCAACAGTAAAGGTACTCACTGAATTGAGTCTACTTTTGTGAAAGCTCAGCAAATAAAGGTGAGCAGTTACTCCCTTAGATGCTAAGGGTTCTCACTCCGCTTGCTTCTGTGTAATCTCTTATTGTCTCTGGTGGCCTCTTTGTTTATAATCTGCGCCTCAAGAAAGAGGAAGATATCATTTCCGCTGATCCAGATTGTGTCCTCGCCCCAGCCAGGCAACGTTTTGTTTTGTTTTTTTGTAGTGGAGTCCATCATATGAACAATCAGGAACTGGCTGAGGAGAAACTTCACTCGATTTTGATGTACAAAGTAAATGAGTGCGATGAATTAGTGAGCGACTCTGAAATGACAGTCAGAGCTACGAGGTAGCTGAAATATGTACTTGCAGCATAGTGAATAAGCTGATTGATATGTATATTGATTTATGTGATAAGCTTTAGAAATTCACGAATGAGATAAAGCTCAGTAGAATAGTAACTAAAGATAAGAACAATATAACTTCAAACCAATATGAATATTATCCTTCTGGTAAATTAAATGGTCAATTGACTTTAATGTCATAAAAGCAATAATTCGTTGAGCTACATGGTGTTAAAATTGATGTAACAAAAGGTATCAAAATAAAAAAAAGTTTAGGTGTCAAATTAAAAGACTTGAAATAACGAGACATTAAAGAAAACCACGATACTGGTTCAAACATATTCACAGAAATATTTTTTTTAAAAATCATATATTATTTCTCTTTAGTCTATGGTTTTTCTTCATTAAATTATGTTGGTCATTTCTAATCTTCATATTAAATAAAGTGTAGTATCCTAATTAAAAGTTGACAACACTGAACTGGTCATTCAGCGAGTCAATCTCTATCATGGGTCAGATGCAGTTGTTTCTATACACCTATGTTCTGACCTCAGACTATCTAACATGACTAATTTCTAATATGCCATTGAACTTTAATTAAACCTATAAGTCATTTTATCTTGTGATTAGATTATAGCCTGAAGTATTCTAAGGTGAGTGGCAAGGTTTAATTGATACTATCTACATTATGCCTATTGTAATAATCAAATAATGAAAGAAGGATTTCACCATGGTGCCATTAAGTGGATGCCCAGCCTAACACAACCCATAAGGGAGATATATTAGAAGAAATTGAGCGAATTATTTTTAAAGTCACCACAAAAATCAAGAACAAAAATTGATTGGTCTAAGGACCGAGGTAAGCAAAAAAGTGGGAATGTGAATTCACGAGACAAGTTCTTTTTTTGTTACCTTCATTTCCTCCCTTGGTCACATTTAGAGCCATCCACAGTTTTGCCATAATATAATACGGAAGGTTTGTCCCAGAGTTGTTGACCTGCTGTTCCAGGATTGGAGGATACGAAAAGACGGAAGCAGAACCTCGTAAGACGGGGATGCACCGAAGCAACAGAATCCCCACAAAGAAGGTCTGAAAGATAATAATGATTAATTGAGTATATGAACAAGGCGTTGGAAGATACTTGGTGGTGGTATATCATATAATGAGACCAAAAGGATAAGAGAATAAACATAAATTGCCAGAAATTGCATAAGAAGAAATCAAATATAACCCATCAATTGGCAAAATTACCCTAAACTATTTTAGGGAGATACCTATGAGAAGTTAATAAGTTATGACGACTTGAACAAGGACAAATTATTCTTATTTTTTCCTCCGATTGCACTTGCCATAATATCGAAGAAACTAAGTATGAATTCAAATGGCCACAACTAAATCATTTCATCCCTCCTTTACATTCAGTACCCGTCAGACGAACCAAATAAAACCAAATAGTCATTTTTAAGCGAGGTAAATTTCGTGAAGTAAAATAGGTTTATATGGATCTGAAATTGGTGCTCGAACTCGTTCATAGAATATCGATTAATACCCGGGACTCAATACATAACACTGATTCGAATACCCCCCCACCCTTCTTCCATAAGTTAATTACGGCGACTTTTACAAACAAACAAAACACTTCAGTGTGGCCTCCAGAGAAAAGAGAGGAAGCTAAAATGGCCCCACCGAGCGAATTATGACATGGAAACAACTACCGCGAAACAGACCAAAGTATAAAATAAATATAGAAGGAATGGTGCCGGTTTTGAAGTAATTGGCACAGCTTTCTGGACTGGTCATAAATCGAGTGAGGCTTGTGAGCTTTATTCGTGAAATGAATTACACACTCGATCGACAAGTTAAGAACAACACTATTGTCAGTACTCTTGGCACTGAAAGGTAGTCTTAGAACAGCGATCCTGATTATGCATGCCTAAAGGTTCTGGATCCCTACACCCCTTTCTGAAAGGGCCAATTTCTTTGTCAATATTTCCCCACCAGAGGATGTTTAATATATTGCGCGAAACCATGGATCAACTGGAACGCCTGCAAGGAAGATTTAGGCAGTAGTGGCAAGTGAAGGTAGTACATCAATGCCTAGAGAAATGTAGTGCCGTCGCTCGGAAGCTCATTGATATCCCTTTAATTTCAACTGTCTTTCGTCATTTCTGGACCCTTCTTTGAACAAGTATTAAGGCCTTGACCAGCTACTTCATGCCTTGTCACCAGAAAGCTTTTAGAATCTCTATAAACAACACTCTAGCATTCGACGGCTGTGAGGCCCCAGGCTTGAATGTGTCAATGTGTTAGGGTGCGAATAAAAGAATGAAAGATTGATTATGCCTTAGTAATTCCATTCCAAACGTGTAATGGACTGACCAATCCATGCCCTGGATGGCTTAGACACTGCTTCTTTTGGCAGGTGGTCTTAACGGCCAAGATTGTTGCCATGACAACAAATCTTTGTTCCTGCCACTAGATCCGTTGGTTAGTATCCATTGGCAGATCTTCAGACCCGCGTAGTTATTTTGACTACTACTAATATCATGGCTAAGTAAGGAGTACCTCCCTGAGCCGGCCTGCCTTTCTGGTAGTGAAGATGAGAGGTGCGGCCTTTGGGGAATTTTTTGTCAATTACCTAACCTCAACTGAGTATAGATGAGCGTCTGGTACCGCCAAAACATTTTCCTTGACCCTGCAGTGGGACCCCTGAAATAAATGTGCGAACATTTTAGATGTGATGGACAGGCGAAGTTGAATGCGGGATACCGGGTATTGCGAAGTCATGTTACATTCGTTACGACGCTGTCAACAAAGGAATGTTTTTTTATGTTTAACATATAAATATCTGTTCAAATTGTAATATTGACAGAGGACTTCAGCTCGTCGACGTTGCTGTGGCGGACCTTGCCGGCCTTGCCCTCGATATGAGCCTACGCGCTGTAGTAGAGGGGACTGAGGTGGGGCGACTGTGACTACCAAAAGTCCTTTGACCAGAAGTTCTTGTTCGAACCCAAACAACCTTGCCCGATCTTGGCCGTGTGAGCCGACACCGTCCTGCTGAAAGATGTAGTCCGCTTTCTTCGTAATCTTTCTGGCCCAGATCAGGATTTTCGTGTACAATATGTCCCTGTATTCGGCCGCGGTTAGCTTGTAACCTTCTGCGAACCACACAGGCGGCATCCTTTCGCCATTCGAAGCCACGATGCTGAGCCTCATCATTACGGAAGCTGGGTCCTTTGGTGTTGGACAAGTAGCAGACCTCGAAGATGTCCTCCCCGAAGTTTATCAGGTGGACGTTCTTCCTACTGATGACCGTATCGACCGTGAAGGTTTTTTTCATCAGAAAAAAATGAGAATTCGATTGTTGTGAGTCTTCAAGTCGTTGAGAAGCCGACGACAGCGCTCCCGACGTTGTTTTTGTATACGGTCGGTGAGCAGAGACCTTTCCAGGCCCCTCAAGCTCATGCTGCCCTCCAACCTTGAAGGCCCTGGACACTGTGGCCACCAAGATATTCTTCATCGTGATCAGGGTCATTTTGAGCTTTGGAGCACTTTCAAAGGCCTTTCTCGCAGCCAAACGATTAGCAACTTGAGGTCTAACTAACGGAGATCAATCTTTGAGGTCTCCCCCGTTCTTAAGCATATATATGACTCTTAGAACGGTCATCCGACCGACGTTGAGCCGCTTGGCGATGTCGAACTCGTTGTAGCCCGAACACAACGGAGGAGAGATCTCGATTCTTTTAACTGCCATCTGCCAGCTGCACACAATGGAAAAGACGTTTTAATGAAACTTGCTGGAAAATTAGAACTTTAAGTTTGTTTGACGCAACTTTTTCTATCACACACGAGATAAAAAAAATGGAAACTCCCTCAATTGACCTGTGGCGTTTTGTGATAAGATGATAAATGGTTATTAAATTGATGGTTTCCAATCGTTCAAATGAATGAAAGTGCCTTTGAATGGCTAAATGAGGCTTGTGTCACTAGATGGTGCCACCTAGCGCCAAATCCGATCGCAGTTTTAAATCTCCAGGGTAAATAACCATATGTCCTTTGGTTATATGGGGGGTCATTTCATGGCTCTAAATGGGTACAATTGAACTTTACTCCTTTTGAAAAAATCGGCGCCTTGACCTGGCGCTTCGCCACAGGTAAAAAACATGCGTGTAATAGAACTTTTGCAAAGCCCGATATAGCTAAACCTTTCTCACTTTTCTGTGGGTTAATACATATCCCGAAGGTCAGTGCGCTACTGTGCTTTTTACAACAAGTAATGGCGTTGTATAAGGTGCAAGGCTTAAAATAAACAACAGGTGAATGATATATTTAGTTTTAAGCAAAGTAGGCTCCATGTGATTGAATGCACTTTTGCCAACGTATTACGATGTCATTTATGCCTTAACTGTAGAAGTTTTCACACCTCGAGGCAAGAAAGGCTTTAAAAGCTTCTTCTGCACCGGCTTAGGTTTGAAACCATTTATTCTTTAGAAAAGTTTCTGATGTTTAAAATTATGAAACTCTTTAGAAGCAAAGTATGGAGAATAAGGTGGATGAGGCAGTGCTACAATTTCCAAGTCGTTTAATTTCGGAAGCGTCACCTTTGCCAAAAGTGGACGAGCATTGTCATGGGGATAATAGGACCTTTTCGATCGATTAAAGCTGACTGTTTTTCGCGCAACTTTTATGCCCAACTCTAATTCCTAATACATTTCACTGCATTGATGGTTTATCCTTGGTTCGGGAAGTTATAATAGATTATTCCAGATCCAGTCTACCACACTGCTACCAACGCCGGCTTTGGGGTATGTTTCGGTTGCTCGTGTCGGTAGAGGCCACTGTGCAGAGTTTTTTGAGTTGTCAAGAATCCATTTTTCGTTATAAGTAACTACTATCCTTTCAATAAATGGATCATTTCTGTTTCTTAGCAACAAATTGAAGAAATCTGGTAGCGACGATTTCGTTGGTTACCTGTCAGTTCATGCGGTACAAGCTTATACATCCTTTTTTTCGAATTTTAGACAAGTGGGTGGAAATGCATCATTTGCTTGCACCCATTGTTCCATCGAGCTAACGTACTGATGTACGAGGGTCTGCCTCGACTGCTTACCTTAGTTCGCCATCGTAAAAGGATCGACTCCTCCCCTGATATTGAATACCTATAAGACTCTCATCTCCTCTTCGAGACCTCTAAAACCAACGCTGTACTGTACGAACACGGAACGATCTTTGGCCAAATGCGTCGTTGATGTTTTGTGCAGCTTCAGTTGCTTTTTTTCAAGGTTTAACTCATAAAAATAAATTATGCAAAATTCCTTTTTATTCCTGTTGTTTTGAGAGCCACTAAATTCAAAATAAAATAACTAGAATTGAGAGTTGGATATCACAGAAAGTTCCTGTTTAACTTATGTACTCCAGAAAAAAATACATTATACCTTACTACAACTTGGTTAAGTTGGTTGGTTTGTCATATAATAGGCTTGAAACAAAGCTCTCGCACAACTTTCATTGACAATGATATCCCACGAAACAATGCAGCAAAATAAACATCAATGGACAATGTAATCACCGTTATTGTCACCACTTGCGAACGTTTTACAATTCAAGAAGTTTTGCAGTACTCGTAATAGATTGTAGTCTGTTCGCGCCAGGACTGGCAAATAAGATGGGTTAGGCAGAACTTTCCACCCCAGTCAATTTTGGTCGTTCCTGCGCAATTTCATCTGCCACCTGTTGCAGCTGTTGACTATATAATTGAACATCGATAGACTGATTGCGTTCCAACATTTCCCAGTAAATCATTCCCTTCACATTCTACCAGACACAAACTATAAGCTTCTTTTAATGTCTGTCGGCCTTTGCCTGAAGTTGTGCAAGTGCATCTTTGTCATTCCAGCTTCTTTTTGCATGCTATGTTAGCATACAGTGACCTTTTCGTTTAGCCAATCAAAACGATGTTTCTTAGACAGCAATGTTATGCATGCTTCTATCCTGCGTTAACCGTCGAAATTGGTTAGTTTACTTGGAATACATACGTCCAGTTTGCTGACTTTGACCATTTGCTCAAAATAATGCAAAATAACTGCATAGTTGACGCTAAACTTTTCAGTTTTATATCGTGATGTCAGATGGTGGTCAGCTTTGACACAGGCGCACAAATGATCATTGTGAATATGTGAGGGTCGACCACTCCTTGGCTGATCTTGGAGATAGAAATACCCAGGTTGAAACTTCTTAAACCAATCGTAGGCTGTGCGGCCACTTATTTTGTCCTTTCTAAATGCTTGGTTGATAATACGTTGAGATTGGGCCATTTGATGGGGAAATTTTGCAACTTTGGATATCATATTATCGGGTGTCCGACTAATTACTGTGTGGTGGCCTAAGCTTTCCTAGGACTGTCCCACTAAACATTAACTTGTCTTACACCCTGTATAAATAAACTATTTTAAAAGTTTGTGCACGAATTTTATTTGCAACTTAATAATATATGGATGTCATTGTTAGAAAAACGCGATTAGTTTCTGATAAAAAAAGAGAAACGGTCAGTAGCAGATGGCGCCGGGAGACGTCGGGAGCCGTGATTAAGTGCTTCCCAGACTCTTCGAGCCCTCCAACTGCAAAAGGTTCATTACGAAACTAAATTTCTCGATTAACTTATTTTTCGTCACTATAAGATAATTTTAAGTTTAATTGGACAGTCTTCTGACCATTGCTCAAACTCCTCCCAAAGTGTAAAATTAAGCGCCAGATTAAAGATTTTTGTTTTTCTTTACGAAACCCATTGAAAGACTAGCGGATGAGGGGTAGTCACAGTCTAGCTGTTCTTAAGAGGAAGGTGAAGCAGGGGCATGAACTACACCGACGCTCGCTCTCACTTTTAGCCGCGATAAGCTCAATGAGTAACTTCCCTCTAGCTGATACACATCCCTTGTTAAGGCTCTTATGCCTTTACCGTAGAGGTGTTTACACTATCAGTGCTTCGATCACAACGCGCTGACCTGCTCGCGAGCTATTAGTGGTCATCTCCAAAGAAGTGAACGATGAATGTGTCTCGTACTACGAAATGAATTGTAAGTGGTTAAACCCTGCTTTATCGAAGCTTTTTTACTTGTACTCTAATATTTGGAAGAATCTGTTAGTCCAGGCACTTCCTTTACTTCTCAGGATAAAATATCTTAGCCTACTGGATCTTGCAAACCTAAGATTGTGGTGCATCTTCAGCCCATTCGGAGCATTTCTTTGCCTTCAACTTTCGTTGGGCACCACAATGCTCGCATTTTCCTTTGGCTAAGACAGTGGCCCGTCTAGCGAAAATTAAATTGGCCTTCCTTGTCCAAGTGATAGGGTGGAAAATAATCCGAGGAAGGGGGTGATGAGTCTGACCTATGCTACCCGAAGCCTATTCGCCGAGGTGTTTTGGTATCTTGGCTATTGCTCAAGGTTCGGTATGCTTCAATCGATAATCGTAAGACTCCTGGTGACGAGCGAGCATCACCCCCTCCCGGTTTGCCAAACGTACCGGGTCTAGAAAACAAAAAACAAAGGAATCGAAGTTTGACTATTTTTTCCTCAATAACTTCTGAAAGGCATCCTCGTCTCTCAACAGATTAGATTAAGAATTGGTGGCTGTCCGATTTTCATATAGTGTGATATATCTAATCTGTCTCATTTTATTTTTTTCTTTCATGCAGTGGAGGTACGGTTATATCTAAATAGTAGATATAATATCATTTTAGCTCACATCTCACAATCAGCCTATTTGGTATAGATTGACGATGTCCATGCCAAAGAGTGACGCAAATCACATCGTAATTCCCTCGCAATTTGCACCGATGGATCTGTCCAAGACATCTTCCTGGAGGATACAATATTTCAATATTTTTACATGCTTCCATGGCACCTGGCGTACTCTGTTTGCATTTCTTGGATCACACTTTGTGTCATACTGGAGCCGCGATGGTGTACACGGATGGCATCAAGTTTGAGTGACACATCGGCTTCTCTGCTCTCTCCAGTTTGAAGTTAGCATGGTTTCTGTAGGCTTAGGCGATGCATCCATCTTCAAGGCCAACTTGGTTGCGATATACCGCTCGGCAAGAGAGATTTCGGGCTATATTTATTCTCTTTACGGTTATGTCACCTATAGCGATATTTTGGGAGTGAAAAGTGTTCTCAAAGTCATGTAGGTGTGAAATGAAATGATCACGCTGATGAAATTGACAGACTGTTTGTACAAAATGTGCCACTGGACTGACGTTTTATTTGACCTTACATTGCCTATATATGGCGATATCAGGACAGACCTTCACGCTGCGTGGCAAAGAAGATGGAATACATGCCCAGAGTCTATGAATAAGCGCCCCCATTACGCTTCACTTATTTCTCTTGCCCTAACCTCAAAAAGAATTAATGGCTTCAGATCGTAGTTTTCGCATCCGAATAAAACATTCCAGATTAATGCAACATTATCGAATGGAGTGTTCCTCGGACTAAGTCTGTATATACTGTTTAGTACCTTAGACTCTCAGAGCATTTTTGAGGGGGTTGATTGTTTTATCTTAGTCTGGGAGACCTTACATCCTTTTGTCTCAGTCCCAGAAGAAGTGGAGTCATTAAGATCTATCGCTGATACTTAGGAAGGCTCATGCGTGCTAGTTTGTGGACCTATGTATATTCCTAGATGTAGAAATAGTAAAGGATCAATAGTTAGTTGTTGCAGTGCCTCTGCCAAGGTTGGTTGCCATCATGTTGGGTTTTCAAAATTAAAAAGAAATCATCAGTAACATTTTAGAAACCTTTGCCAACGAAGGATTGGTAGCGAGAACAGTCTATGTGATTTCAAATATGGCTATTTTTCATCCTTTAGCTGTTTAAGCAAAACTGAGATAATTGAATCCAAGGCAAGCGTACGGAACTGTCCATTTATCATTCCCCAGCGCCGATGCCCTAACCTCGATGATGAAAGGCGTTTATCATCTACTATTGTGATATTAAATAACACGGTAACCTACTTCAAGGAGTTAGATTTTCAAACTCCAACCCGCCTCTGTTTTACTTCAATCATGTCTCACTATAAAACAACAAACAGTATTTTGGGGTCTTCATCGGTGAATCCTTGTAGAAATCGGTGAGGTTTCATAATTGGGTACACTTTTTCTTGGTCGGTTTCTCTTGTCTGGGTAAAAACATTCTTATGACGGCACTTCTGCTCCGCCAGCTAAATGCCTAGCGGAGCTCGGAAATCTGGCGCGAATTATTCCTTTCTATTCTGGTTAATCATTTGGACGATATCATCATCCAATTCTCAATTAACCATTTCCTGCATATTCCTTGTCCGCTCTTCTATGACAACGTTAATGGGACTTATCCCCGCCTCCTGGTGCATCTCTTCCTGGCGTCTTCTCCTGGCGCCTTGTGTTTTGTGTCCAACTAACTCGCCCTTTCAAAGAGAGTCATTCACCCGTCGGTCTGCCCTTTTGTGCGCGTCTTTGTTTCCTTTCATTCTTGAATCCAATTGCACGTACTATTCATTCAATAGTTCAGTGCAATAAACTGCATTTGGATAATGCGATTAGTTTACTATGTTCGTAGTGATAATGTTTAATCATACCATTTCATTAATCTTTGTCTTTTCGTATGCGTCTTATTTTTACGTGCTTCTACTGAGCCGTCTCTGCTTTGTTTTCCATTTCGCTGAAGAATTTTATTATGCGATCATTTTACGTTGGATTTGCCCATTTATTTTGTGCCATTGTTGTTATTTAACTTTGTCATATTTTGTTATCTGTAACAAAGACCATAAAAAACTCAATATAATTTAGTTAGCCCTGTAAAGAGTAAGATAATGCCACCTTTGGTTATTCTCTTTTATAGTGTCCAAACTACTCGAATCACTTTAGCTAGTAAGGAAGCTTTGACCCTCGCTCCAGCATAATTGGCATCAGGAAATACGGGATGAATATTTGGGTAAAGCAAACATAAGCCTACAGTTAATGAAAGAAAATCAGAGTGTGTGAATGAGGTCCAAGACGCTTTACTAACTCTAGTCCCTGTCTGTCTAAGTAGTACTTTTCCACGTAATTTTTTTTCTTACGAACCTCCCTTTAAAGCCTCTGGTAATGATTCTCCAATTGTTATTTTGGGGGTTTTTTTGTTTGCTTTTGCAAATAATTAATAACTTGATCCCTTAGTGGGGCTAGTCAGGATCAAATAGGAGTCTGGGACGAACAGAAGACATGAAAAATTGCTCCGCATGAAATAAAATAGCTGAGTGCAAAATTATTATAATAGAGTTGTGATTGCACTACGATTAATGAATAAAAATAATAGAGTTGTGATTGCACTACGATGATTAAATAAATATAATATAGTTGTGATTGCAATACGATGAATAAATAAATATAATAAATTTGTGATTGCACTACGCTGAAAAAAATAAATATAAGAGAGTTGTGATTGCACTACGCTGAATAAATAAATATAATAAAGTTGTGATTGCACTACGATAAATAAATAAATATAATATAGTTGTGATTGCACTACGATGACTAAATAATTACCGGGTGTCCCAAAATTGAGTGCGTATTCTGATGAAATTGAAAACTTTTATGAAAAGTTCTTGTTGAATTATATTCATCATGTACAAATTGTGCTCTGCACAAAATTGCAGTGTTCCATGTACAGGGTGTCTAAGATTTTTAATTTGTTTTTCATTCCTTTTCGAACCCTTTAATAATGAATACAGAAGAGTGGATTTTGTTGCGATAGCTCGTACGAGAAATGTTTCAAAGAAAGTTTAGAAAACCTGGACCTACAGACAACGTGATCCGTTCACTTATGAACAAATTTGAAAGAACAGGATCCGTACATGATGAGAAAGGAAGAGGACGGAAAAAGATTGACCCCAACAAAACTAAGAAAATTTGACAATTGTTTGAAAATGAACCAAGAACTTCGGTGAGAAAGGCCACTCAGAGACTCGATATGCCAAAGACAACAGTGCACACATAAAAGGCTTTTTGTGTTCATAAGTGAGCGCGAAAAATAAACATCATTTCTTTTTTTTTAATTCTATTAAGAAGGGATTATAAAAAGGATTGAAAAACAAATCAAAATTTTGGGACAACCTATACATGGAACACTACAATTTTGTGCCTAGCACAATTTGTACATGGTGAATATAATTCAGCAAGAATTTTATATAAAAGTTGTCATTTTCATCAAAATACGCACTCAATTTTTGGTCACTCGGTATAATAGAGTTGCAATTGCACTCCGATGACTATTCGTCATTTCAGAGTCCAAAAATCCGATAGATGAACCCAGAAATCTAGAATCAGCATAAACAAGAGGCTCCGCATCAGTATGATTATTAGCGAAGATTCGAGGACATTTTTTAAATTAAATTTATATGCAAAACCAACGAGGGCATGTCCTGAGGAGAATGCTGAAGATGGAAGTAGTGAAAACGTGTCAAAGAAATAGATCAGATCATCCTTGCTAAACTTGATACTTATTTGCTTTGCGGGCTTCACACTGGGGCAGGGAGGGTGCGTGCCATGCTTTCATGTTTCAAGTGAAGCAGGGGCTTGACCTCTACTTCACAATTCATCTCCTTGTAGGGTAAGAGTAGAGGAGAATCAACATTTTGAACATATTTGGAAGGCAAGAGTAAACTTTTGTAATCCTTCGGTGTGAATGTTCAGTAAGAGTGTAAAATTGGTGTTGGGCAGACAGAAGAAGAAACAATGAGAGAAAAAAGATTAATTAATTGTTAAAAATAGAAAACGAGGGTGCTACAACAAAGGATCATTTAGTTACCTGGAACTAAGAAGCAAAAACAAAAGAGGGTCCCCCCCGCCACCCCAAAGTTGTGCGCAAAAAGGTGGGGTGCAATGAGAAAGATGAGCCATGACCAACTATATAAAACCTCAGATCTGAAGAGGTAGTGTGTATGGCGGAGAAGATTAAACCGGGGGTCTTGTTCGTTCAATCGCAAACACAAGCCAAAAAAGATGTGAGACTCTTATTTCAGGTGATGTGGTGGGCACCGACATAGCAAATTTATCCTTTATTGGGTATGTGAGAAGTCAGATGGGTATTGTGGTTCGAATCCACCTTAAAATATAAGTATTCACTAAGACAGACGTTGCCAATGCACATTAACCAAAGTAATAACATGTTAAGCGTGTAAGTATGACCCTTGCTTGACCTATTTTCACGCCCTTCCTGTTAACTCCCTGACTCCTTTCTGGTGGCACGAGGAAAATTGAGTCAACCCACCGACGGCCGCGGCCTTGAACGAACGACGCTTAACTCCATCTGAGAATATTTTTGACCAATGAAAGGATGGAGTATGTCGCAAAGGTACATACATACAGGTAACGCTCCTCCCCCCTCTCCCCCCTCTCCCCCGTTCTCTCTCTTTAAATCGTCAATTTTATGCACAGATGCAAAACTGAGTCTATTATGAAACAAAACTTGAACATTATTTTTAAACATTCTTCTATAAATATCTTTAGAAAAAGTTCACAGTTCCAAATATATCAATGTATTAAGTATTTATACACTTATAAATGAGCTTCATTTACAAGGATAAATTAATAAAATTATAAAAAAAATGAAATAAAGCGAGTGAACAAAAGGAATAGATGAAATGGAACAAAGGGTAACTAATTTCATAACAAACTCGCTTCCAGTATTGTATTACTACCATTTGAATTATTCCTTATATCTGTATACTTACAATGGTCGTCCTTAGGTGAATATAAAATATACATAAGTATATATGTGTACATAAATATATGTGCGTATAAATATATATATATATATATATATATATATATATATATATATATATATATATATATATATATATACTTCACTCTTATTAAGAAGCCAGAGGAATTTAGCCCTCTAAAACGATTGTTTAAATTTAAATTCAGCAAAATTCAAGAGCAAGTCATACGATTTGACCCCCCTTTCCCACAACTCGACTTTTGTATAACAATTTAACGCGAATTCATGTCACCTCCCCTCCCCCCAAGCTGAATAAGAACCTCCTTCCTTTGAAACCACATCCTCTTGTGATTGTGTAACCAGCCCCTTCTTCCGCTCCCTCCAGCTCGCTAAGAGATTTCCTTCATCTTAGGTTGCCGTCCGTTCTTAAGAACCATATCAACGAATCCTGCCCGACCTTATTTTACCCTCAAAGATTAATTTGCTCAAATATAAAGAAAAACGCCCATGTACCACCCTAGTAAGTTTTAATTGGCTCTTCCATTTAAAAGCCCATCTAGGTCCAGAAATTGTCATATATACATATAACTAGGACATTGTTCTAAACGGTAGCTTAGCTCGGATTTCTCCTAAGGCTCACTCACCACCTACTAGTGTGATATCGAACTTTTCAAAAGCTGTAAAATTTGCCAAAGAAGTTCGACTAAAGTGATAATTATACTGAAAAAAACCCACTCCTATTTGGTCCCTATCCTTTGGCCGAAACCTCCTCATTCAATGCAGATTTCCTACTGCTTAACTAAAGTCACGCTTTAGGAAGGCACCCTCAGGTAAGGCTCCCGTTCGTATCTCAGAGAAACGTTGCACAAACCAGTTCTGAATTGCCAGCACTTTAAAAATTTACTAAGAAATTAAGTGCCTATTCACATTGGCGACCAGGACTCCGCCCGTTCTAAACACTAATATATTATATAACGGGTGGCCCAAAAGTTACTTCACATTTTTAAAAATTAATAACACAAAAACTGATTAAGTTATAAAAGTAGGTGATATATAAAATGAAAGGGGAGATCTTGGATTAATTTCACGTTTAGGTGACGTTTTTTGGCAACCGCGATTACCTGATTTTATCCCTCCAGACGTTTTCCTTCGGAAATACATTAAAGAAAAGGTATACGTAAATAAATCTAATAATCTTCAAGAATTGAAACAAAACATCATTAAAGAAATCGACAAAATCACGCCTGATATTTTTGAAAATGTCATGGAAAATATGGTGCAAAGAATCCGCCTTTGTTTTAACAATAATAGAGAATAATTGAAGGATATTATATTTAAATAATAAAAATCCAAGATCTCCTCTTTCATTTTATATATCACACACTTTTATATCTTAATTAGTTTTTGTGTTATTAATTTTTAAATGTAAATAAAACAAATTGTGTGCGATAAATGCACTCAATTTATTTTAAATTTGAAAGTACATTTTATGGCATTAAATGTGGAATATGGCGTCGTTTAAATGTCCGCTGTGTCTTCGCTTGGTGGAACGTATTCGGGAGGCCCAATTTTCGATGACTTTGTCGCATAAATCTGACTGAATTTGCTGGATGGTGTTCGTTATGTTGACTTGAGGACATCAACTGTTTGCGAATTATTCTCATAGACCTGCGATTTAAGGTAGCTCCAAAGAAAGTAGTCTAATGGCGTTAAATCGCATGATCTTGGTGGCCAGTTAACGTCGCTGCCGGGCGAGATGACCCTGCCCTGAAATCGCTGGTGCAAAATGTCTATCGTGGCGTGCGCAGTGTGGAACGTAGCGCCGTCTTGTTAAAACCACATGTCGTCAGTATCCATATCAGGCATATAATCCAGTTGAGGCCACAAGAAGATGCTTATCATTGATCTGTAGATCTCGCCGTTAACGGTTATGGCAATCCCATACGTACCGATGATTCCGTTAGACGAAAATCCGGATCAAACAGTGACTTTGTTGGGATTCAATTGGTGCTGATGTATCTAATGTGGATTTTCTTCGTCCCAAATCCGACAATTTTGCTTGTTCACAAATCTATTCATCCAAAAATGGGCCTCTTTGCTGTGGCGAGGATAGAAATCACATAATGCGCGGAACGTTTGTCGAACGGAGCACTGATTTTGATAATAACATTTGATGATTTACACACGCTGTTCAACGCTATAACCTTCCATCGTGACTTGCCAAGTACTACTGAACAGTTTACTGAATAGTTCACAGTGATGTTGCCAGATGTCGCTTTAACAACATGGTCACTATCGCCTGACAAAGCTCGAGCGCCCTTGTTGAAAGACCCTTTATATATATATATATATATATATATATATATATATATATATATATATAAGACTAAACAAGGATCACACATAGGTTAAGAAATAAGAAAGAGAGATACCAAATGGAATAAAATAATATAAACTCTTTTATCCGTTAAAGAAAGTGAAATAATAGCCGGGGTTCGACAAATTATGCACAAAATTAGGAAATCATGGAGACTGCCTAAGGCCCTGGTAAACTATTACACTCATAATTCTTTCTCTTTTTACCACCTCCCCTAAATTCCTTTTTCACTTTACCATTAAGACTCCCATACTTGTCCTACCACACTCAATCTCACCATTCTCCGAAGAAGGACTTTACTTTAAGTCCGAAACCTCAGATAACAAACTTCTCAGACTCAGTTGTGCCTTAATACAAAGTTAAAAATAATTTAGTGGAAACTAATTTCCATAATCAGATAAACACCAATGATTTTCAAACTTAAAAAATAGCTGAAATTACTGCTCCGCAATTCTATTTCGTTATTTTACTCCGAGGAAATGAAGTATCGCGCAGAAGGAATAAAATTCTGTTTTTCATGTTCTTGGTGTCTAATAAAGAGTTATTTTTATCATCGCCCCTTCAGAGATATAATATAACAACGATAATAATAGCGGTTTTATATGGCGCCCTTCAAGACCTTGAAGTCTTCAGAGGGCGCCCGTCCATCGAGTAGAAAAGGCTTGACTGAAGAGTTGGGATTTCAGAGCCCGCTTGAAAACGCCGGGCGAGGAAGAGGAGCATATGCCACGTGGCAGGCCATTCCACAGTTTAGGGGCAACTACACAGAATGCACGATCACTATGCAGAAGAAATGAGTGTGAAGAACCGATAGCAGGAGGGCACTTCCATAGCGAAGGGCTCTTTGTTCTCTGGATGCAACCAGTGTGGAGGACAGATAACGGGGACAACATACTCGTAAAATCTAAACCCAGTTATACGTAGGTGAGTCAAAAAGTTCTCAGACAAATGCCAGATTATTGAAATGTTCGATTTTGTACAAGTAAATACAGGGTCAAACACGACTTTCATGTTTTCTGAACAATTCCTACAAAATTCGTCATTCAATTTGTCGAGACTCTTTGTATTAGATGTGCTTCAAAAAGGTTACTTTTTTGAACCCATAAAATGGCAAATTTTGAGATAAGAGCGAACATTAAATTCCTGACTAAACTTGATTGGAAGCCTGTTAAGATTATTGACGCTCTACAACAGGTTTATGGTGACTCTTCGCCATGTAGAGCGGTAGTTTACGACTGGATTAAGCGCTTCAAGGGGGGCAGAGAAGAAGTTGAAGATGATCCACGTGAAGGGAGACCCTCCACCTCCATTAACCCAGAAAATGTCGAGCTTGTGAGGAATCTAGTGGATAAAGATCGCCGTATTACTATTGATGAAGTTGCCAATGCATGTGAAATCTCTCATAGCTCAGCATTTGGAATTCTAACTGAAAATCTTGGCCTGAGCAAGCTTTCAGCACGTTGGGTCCCAAAAGCGTTGCGAGAAGACCAGCTGAATCATAGGGCCAACCTTTCTTTGGCTATTTTGACCAAGATTGAAGCAAACGAGGATAGTTTTTTTGAGCGCCTCGTAACGGGAGATGAAACTTGGGTGTATCAGTTTGATCCTGAAAGTAAAAATCAATCAGAAGAGTGGCACCCAAGGGGGGCAGCAGGGCCTATCAAGTTCAAGACAGAGAGGTCCGTTAAGAAGATAATGGCTACAGTTTTTTGGGATTCGGAGGGAATTATTTTAATAGACTTCTTAGAAGGACAAAAAACTGTTACATCCAGCTATTACGAAGGAGTTTTAAGAAAGCTGAAAACTTCAATAGCCAAAAAACGACGAGGAAAGCTCCACAAGCAAATCTTGTTCCACCATGACAATGCCCCTGCACATTCGTCCAAAGCTGTGAGATCTCAGCTACGGGAATTTCGATGGGAAACTCTTGCTCATCCCCCTTATAGCCCTGATTTAGCACCCTCTGACTTTTTTCTGTTTCCAAATTTAAAGGGACACCTAAAAGGAACCCGGTTTCAATCATTAGATGAAGCAAAAAAGCAGGTATTACTTGGTGCCAGAGACAACCCCGTGAATTCTACAAAGATGGTCTTTACCGTTGGATTCATAGATTAAGAAAGTGTATAGATGTTAATGGAGCTTATGTAGAAAAATGATTACAGTATTATTACAAATAAAAATTTTATGCCATTTATCTGAGAACTTTTTGACTCCCCCTCGTATATAGTTCCTGATTTTTTTCAAGTAAATCCAATTTATCTTTCGGACTTCTTTAGGCGACTGCTAAGTTTATTCACTCGAACCAGTCAGCAATTACGCCATTCTCGGAAATTAAGAGAAGGAATATCAAGACTTATCCTTCAAAGCAGGTTTGAGGAAAGGACGAGTCTCGGGAATTTTTATTTTAATGGCACGTTGCAATTTTTAACGCTGAAATCTTTCCTATTTTTTTTGCCTCCATTAGCTATTATCAAAGAAGGAGAAAAGACAATGATGGGAAGAGATTGTAGGAAAGATTAGGGCGAAAAAATTATTTGCTAATCGCTACACTATGATACTAATAATAATTTGATATTTCCTACGTGAGATGATTTATGATTAACCCGACCTAATCGCTACAAAGGCCATTGGGTGAATCGAGTGAGAGTAAGTTATGAGGGTCACTCAAGGATCAAATGCACATAAAATCATCAGACATCTCGATACTTGAGGGGATCACCTCCTCACGGGGTTCTGTGCAAGTCCCCGTACAAATGCCACCCCCCTCCCCCCCAAGGCATCCTATTATCCACACTTCCCGTTTGATCAGCCATAATTCTTTACTCTTTCATACGGTGCCCTCTCGATTCAGTCTGTCCCGGCGCAACATCTGAAGTTGAGTTCCTTCTAGACCCCAATGCATTCAGTAGGAACTGCGTCTATATATGTATCTTCCTTACATTTTGATTTCCTCATCTTCATCACATTGTTTACAGATCTAAACAAACTTTTCGCGGGAGATGCTTTCGTTAGTTTATGTTTCCTTGAGTCTCTCTAACGACCCTTCCCGACCTATTCTTAATCCATTAAAGTGGCATAAATGTCACCTTTCTTCTTCTGGCCTAACACCCGCTCTACACATATCCTTCCACACAACATGTTACCTTCACCAATCTCACTGGTTGTAATACGTCTTTAATTTTCACTCTCCGCAACTTCTTCATTCTTTTATATCCCTGAATGATGTGCTAAAGGTCGAAAGGTCTCCCGGCCCGATCCCAGGTCAATGAAAATATTCATGGCATTAACATACAATCTTGAGTAGGTTGCATTTTCACGCATCCGTGGGTTTACATTTAGTCACCTTCTACATATAATGCCCACTGGAGAAATAAGATTGAATAAACCAAACTTCTGATCAAATTTTTAAAATATAAAAGTGTTTTTGCGATTTTTGGCTTGGTCGAAAGCGAGAATGGTTGAAGAAATTTGATTTTGCACTGACGAAGTAAAGCACTCGGGATATCTGATTCTCTGTTTGGAGCTCGGAATCCAAGCCAACAACAGTCTTTTGGAACTAAGGAAATGTCCATTTAAGGTCGAGGTTAAGTAGAGATACGAATTACCTGTCCTTTGAGGCTACGCCTTAAGGATTAGAGATTAATCTCTTAAAAAAATTCTTAAATATTTGAAGCATCTTTGGAGGTTCCTGGTTCGAGTTTGTCCCCTTCTGGAAGATAAATTTTACAATTTCTTCTTGTGATTCCTCCCCCTACTAATTCTCGATACCACTGGCCCTTTTTATTCTTCTGTCTGTCTATCTTCCTTCAATCTCTTTCTCATAGTGACGCAACGATCCCATTATGTGGAAGGCATTTCCTAGCTGCAATCCTGTAATAAGATGCAAATTGGCATTCTCGTAAAGACAGTCATGGACAGAGTTTTGGCAAAAGCATAAAAGGTTTACGGTTCCCATATGATATTTAATTTATTTATCTTCATCGGAAGGTTTGTTCACATCGTGCCCCACCTGCCTCATTGGTATAGTGCCCCACTTGCCTCATCAGATCTTTCACCACTCGCCTCATCGCAAGAAGGACCTTCCTCGAAGTCATCGACCCGTAAAACTGAAACCCTCTCCATTATTAGTATTGTCAAGTTTCCCCTATTTGATCTGAGCCAAGTAACATTAATCAATTAATTCCATTTGAGAATCCCTCCTCATAATAATTATCAAGAGACTATTTTAATTTAAATAATTCCCTTTTGCTTATTATTATTATTATTCTTATTTTGATCTTTGTAAATGAAATTATATTTTGTTGTTTCATCTTTAACTAACTTTGAACGATACTCTCGGCCTATTCAAGTAAATCTCGCCAACCATTTCTGCACTCTGTCTTATTATTAAGGATTTGAAACCCAACGCCTCAAGTATGACCTCCTAGTCGGTCGCGAATCCCTGCGAACAGTCCTTCAACGGTTCGCGCTGCAGTAGGTGATTAAGTCTCCCTCCCCCTCACATAATATAGGAGTAGTGTATGGTATAGATATTATAAAAACTGGTGTCAAGTGTGTGAGGTCTATTACATAGTAAATGAGTTTAGTTGATTTACATCCTCTTTGAGATTTAGTAGTTCCCTCTCATTATTGAAGTTTTTTATTTTTCTATTTTGGCTGAAGTACGTTCACGTTAGTTCTAGATCAGTGGAACTTCAGTCTATTAACTATTTAAAATTTAGATTATTAGTTGGGACCAGTTCTTTGTGTTTGTGTATTCCATTTACCGGTATATTTGAGTTAGTCCCCAACCGGATTAGAAAGATAAAACTGCCTTAACCGTGTTCTTTTAGTGGCATAATTTTTAAATATTCATTTGGGGAGAAAGTTAGGCTTCACGTATATTGCCGAGTAATTTCCTTACGTTCCCCCAAGTAAGCCAACAAGATGTCTTCTTCGTTTGGCCATTTCAAGAGTCAAGGAGAGTCGTTGGGCCTTTCTGGCCGAGAATCTTTAACTAACCTTGAACGAGACTATCGACCTATTCAAGTAAATCTAGCCAACCATTTATGCACTCTATCTGATTATTAAGTATTTAAAACCCCACGCCTCAAGTGTGACTTCCTAGTCGGTCGCTAATCCCAGCGAACAGTCGTTCAATGGTTCGCGTTGCAGTAGGTGATTAAATCCCCCCCCCCCCACATAATATAGGAGTAGTGTATGGTATAGAGTGGTTGTACCATGACAGGCATCATATATGGTATCTTAAAAGGCAATCAATA
The DNA here is from genome assembly GCA_963969495.1 of Ceratothoa steindachneri. Lineage (NCBI taxonomy): Eukaryota > Metazoa > Arthropoda > Malacostraca > Isopoda > Cymothoidae > Ceratothoa > Ceratothoa steindachneri. The sequence goes on from OZ018320.1 coordinate 107,586,338, forward strand.
TATCTATATGTTTCATAAGTTTCATGACCCCTCTGACGAGATAGATAAAAGGGAATGATTTCTGGGATTTGTTCTGGATGACTGAATATCAACTTCAGGAGAAAATCATCAGCATTGGCTCTCCATTCTTGGTTTAAGAACTGTCAAGCGTTCTCAAAATTTTCGGGCTACGGCTTCTCAATCCGTCTTTCGTGAGAGAGAAGCCCCGAAGGGGGTAGATGGATTGCCCCTTGGCCTGAGTTTTCTACATCAAACCCACATATTATTATCACTAGGGTTAGTTCTTCTTTTTTTCTTCTTCTCATTTTCCATTATCATATTCTGCTTCCTCTTCATCATCATCTTATTATTTAGTGAATTTTCCGTACCATAAAATTCTATCGGCAGAGTAGCTGAGTCAAAAGGGCTTAAAATATTTTCACATATATCAGTAAAGTAGGTAAATATTGATCAGGATATACACTGCAAATGTTTCCCGCTTGAGCCGAGTTCTTGGAATGAGCGATTAATATAGTCATAAATATGCAGGTGGCTCGTTGCTCGGCTTTGTTTGTGCCTGTAATAATGCTGATGAGGTCCAAGGTTGAGTTGCAAACCAAAGGGACTTTTTCAGGTTTTCTGTAGTTTATTCCCATAAAAGATAAATAAAATAGCAACATTGACGCATATACTGCATATATATATATATATATATATATATATATATATATATATATATATATATATATATATATATATATATATATATATATACATTCCAAGAAGGGCCAATGTCAAAAAATGGCCCTTTTGAGATAAGCCTACCAGAGAACTGGAATTACACATTTCTATCAGTGCTATAACTGCCAAAGCCGGTGGCATGATAGGAAAGCCACACTAGCACTCTGTTCTGAGCCAAAGTCAATGATCAGTCAGAAATCTTTGTGCTAGAAGGGCCAGTGTCTTGAGTGGCCCTTCTTGCATTACGCAACTTAAGAGATAATAAGTGTCAGTGAAAGGGCAATGTCAACAATGGCCTTTCTTGCATGGTGTACTGTTGATAGGACACGTAAAAGTATGTGGTTTATTTCAGCAAATTTTATGATGAGTTTGTTGCTCACCTTATTATCTATAGCATTAGTAAGTGATACTAGTAGTCACATTCATAATGCAAATGCGTTGAAGTATAATCACAGCAGTGCGCTGCAAGCTGTAACATGTATGAACACACCAACCACCGCGTGCCTGGTACCTTTTACAACAATGCTCTGCAAGCTACAACGTGGTTACGCATGCCAACTACAGCTCCCTGATAGTTCCTGGCTCCTGCTTCCAGTTTCCTCGAAGGCGTCTTAGTAGCTGGATGTCCTGCTCCGTAGGATTTTGCCAACATTCACTTCATTGGAGAGCCACGTCAGGATGGTGAAGTATTTATAATTTTTCTTTGCAATGAATGTGCACAAAACCTTTTAATGTTTACGAAACCATTTCTGTTTATAAAAAAAACATTATTATTTTGGGTGTAGTATTATAGTGAGTGATGCGTGCCTAGGTGTATTAAGCTAATTATTTATATTGCTCTTTTATCCTACAGAGAAGGCCACAGTAAATAGTGATGGCAGCGAATGAAGCCTTAAGCCAGCAAGATGATGAAAAGGAGGAGAGTGATACAGATGACAATGTTGTCGATAAGGACTACAAACCATCCTTAAGTGAATCTGATGAAGAGGAGGAATTCCTTTCAGGTAAAACCTAATAAAATAATGAGGTTGCAACTAATATGCATGATAAGCAACAAAACTGGATTTTTTTGTCTAATAATACCCTGCAAAAGGAATTTCATACTTTACTTATTAGAATTTAAAAACCTGATTTACTGTAGTATAATACTGATATTTTTCCATTTTGTCTTGCAGTATGTGATGAGTCTGCAGCAGGCAAACAACTGAGTAGGAAACGTACAGCACAGCCCTCACTCACTATGGAAGAGAAATGTTGTAAAAACAAGAAGGCGAGAGGGAAAGCGTATATTTCCACTACCGAAAAATCTGTTGCAGTGCAGCCTATGAGAAGCCCTTGTAGAGAAGGCTGTCGCAAAAGGAGCAGTGAGAAGTTTACAGAAGGAAAACGAAGGAAGATATACCAGGAATATCGAAACGCAACACCAGGAGCACAAGATCAAGCACTATAAGGTTTGATTCAAGAAAAAGTTAAGAAAACACAGACGGTACAGCAAAAGGATTAGAGAGCCAGCAGAAGCAAATTTACAAGGCGTTACTTTCTTCAGCAAGCAGTCCCTGAAAAGGAGGTGTGCCAAACAATGTGTCTATCTACGTTTGGTATTACACTTAAGAAAGCTCGAATAGTGTCAGAAAAGAGGCGCCAGTCAACAGCTGGGATTCTACCACTAGATAGAAGAGGGAGGCATGGGAAACAAAAGATTTTTTTTTTTTTTTTAGGAGCCCATCTGGCGACTGCTCACTTGGGCATAAGTCACCGGAATCACGACAGCCTAGAACTAGGCTACTTTAAAATAGGAATAAGAATGATAAAAATGGGAAAAACGTAACAATTAGGAAGAAATCAACGGCGTCGGGGGGAGGTCCCCCTCAGCCCAGCGCAGGAGCGTGCAACCTACAAATAACAATAAAAAAACCCCTACCTAAATAAAGAGGAGAAGCCAGGCCTCCCCCCAAAAGTCAACAAATCCACAAGTCAATGTGCACGAACTCGTCCCGAGTACAAGGGACAGGCGGTTGCGACCCCGCCCATCCCGGTAACGGGACAGGTATCGTGCGCGGAGATCACCCAGACTGGGACATTCGACAAGAATGTGCCAAACAGTCTGAGGGACGACGCAGACGTCACAATAGGGCGCTGGCGAGCGATCCATCAGATAGCGATGCGTCACACGAGTGTGCCCGATTCGGAGACGACAGAAAGCCACGTGAAGCCGTAGGGGCATTGGGGGATAGGTCGATGGGAACAGTTGCGGCGCAATAGCACGCAACTTTAAGTTCCCTTCGACTGTCTCCCATCTTCTTTCCCAAGAAGTCCGAAGAGCTGCCCGTATTCCTGCCATGAAGTCGGTGTGAGGAAGAGCGAAACGCTGGCCCGGTCGGAGAGCCTTGCGGACTCTTTGGCGCCTTCATCGGCGCGCTCATTCCTCGCAATTCCTACATGTCCAGGAACCCATCAGAAGATAATCTCAACATCTACCCGGCTCGCCAAAACCGTGGCGTCACGGATATCGTGAACCAGGGAATGCGGAGATTCCAATGCCCCAAGAGCACTCTGGGCGCTTTGTGAGTCGCTATAGATCACAATCCGGTCTCCGAACCGGGCACGTCGCGTAATCTCCCGTACCGAGTGGTGTATTGCCACCAGCTCGGCCGTGAAGACAGACGCAGTGCCTGGCAGAGCCCCGCTGACTTCAAACAGAGGGGACACGGCGTAGAAGCCAACCCCCTCTTGGGACTTGGAGCCATCCGGATACACTGGCACGGTTCCAGCATGACATGAGGTGTGCTCCAAAAAGGTCGAACGCAATACTCTCGGCGCCGTACAAGCTTTAGAAGCAAAGGCGTGGTGACAAATAGCTAACTATGGTACCCTTCAGGGTGGCGTCCTGGGCAGAACCAGGGGCGCCACCGGCCCGAGAGCTATGTCTAGCTCTCGAAGGAGTTTGCTAGCCCTAAACCCAAAGGGCTTAGGGTATGGCTGTCATCTCTCAGCGGCATAGGCACCGTCGAGATCAGCTGCGAATGCAGTGAGAGCTGTTGGCGACTGAGAGAGACGCCGGGCTCGCGCGTACAGGCGAGTAATGCACTACCCGCGGTGGAGAGCGAGTTGCATCTCCCCAGCATCGACCAACAGGCTCTCAATGGGAAAAGTGCGAAAGGCACCGGTCGCAAGGCGAAGGCCGGTGTGGTGGATCGAGTCCACCTTCTGCAATAAGCACTCGGCTGCGGATGCATAAAACTCGCAGCCGTAGTCGAGCTTCGAACTAACAAAGGAACGATAAAAAAGTAAGGAAGTAGCCCTATCAGCACCCCAAGCGCTGAACGTGACGGAACGGAGAATATCCATGGCGCGGGTACAAGAGACCCCAAGGCTGCGAATATGAGCCTCCCAGGTGAGGTGTCGGTCGAATACAAGGCGAAAAAAACGGTGCGATTCAATCACATTCAGGCGCACCCCATTAAGAAACAAATCTGGGTCGGGGTGGAGCCGTGGATGGCGGCAGAAGTGCACCACCTTAGTCTTGGCCAAAAAAAAACAAAACCTGTGCTCTTCGGCATAGCGAGATACGTGGTTCAATGCCTGTTTGAGTCGACGCTCGAGATTTGGCATCTGGGCCACGCCAAAAGAGATCGAAAGGTAGTCCACGTAGAACGCAGCGAGAACATCTTCTGGCAGAACCGAGGTGATGCCGTTGATGCTCAGGGTAAAGAGTGTGACTCTTAAGACACTTTCCTGCGGGACACCCTCTTCCTGCTCCTTGCGGCCGGAGAGGGTTCCCCGCACCTGTACGAGGAATCGACGATCTAGCAAAAATTCAGATATAAACATTGGGAGGCGACCCCTCACTCCCATCGTGTGCAGAGTCTCCATGATACCGTATCGCCATGCGGTATCATAGGCCTTCTCCAGATCGAAAAGCACGGAGGCGTAGTGCTGTCTACAAAGGAAGGTCCCGCAGACGGCATTTTCCAATCGGAGCAGAGCATCCGACGTGGAGTGGAACTTACGGAAGCCGCACTGTGCAGAAGACAGATGGCCTCCGCTATCCAGAAAAAGGCTAATTCAACATTTACCAATCTCTCCATCAACTTGCACACGCAAGAGGTTAGAGAGATTAGGCGGAAACCGGTCGGAGTAGAGTGATCTATCCCCGGTTAGCGAAAGGTGAGCACAGTAGCGATTCGCCAGGAATCTGGGAGAAGACCCTCCACCCACATCCTGTTGAACAAATCTAAGAGAAAGGCCATGCCTCGCTCACCCAGGTGTCGAAGCATGGCCTACGGGACATCGTCCGGACCATGGGCGGTGTCCGCGCACGAAGCAAGAGCAGAACGCAACTCACTCACAGTAAACCTGTCGTTGAATGCTACTCCGCCTTTGGAGGTAAATTCCAGCCGGTAGCCTTCCGCGACACCACGACGTGCATTGAATGCTGGAGAAGCAGCATATCGTCTAGAGAATGCGGAAAAAGCAGTCGCGAAGGATTCTGCCACGGACGCGGGGTCCGAGATTGCGGTCCCATTCTCCTGGAGAACGGGAGGGGCGTCCTGCGAGAACTTGTCCCGAATCCTTTTGACTCGCTTCCACACCTCTGCTAGAGGGGTCTTCCCGTTAAGTGAAGACACGTATACCCGCCAAGAAGAGCGGCAAGCGTGCTTAGAAATATACTGGAACCTAGCCCTAGCCCGACGAAATTTACCGACAGTGAAATCGTTCGGACGGCGCTTATAGCACATGTATGCCTAACGCTTCTGTTTCAGGGCCGTCTCACACTCGGCCGACCACCATGCGAGTGGTTGGCGTTTAAAATGGCCAGACGTTCTAGGAATAGTAGTCAGACCCACGGCGATGAGGTTGCCGGAGAAGAACTCAACGGTCTCATCTACCGACCAAAACTCCTTGACTGAGATAGACAATTCTATAATATAACTGAAATGCAGGCCACCGCGCCAGCGCCAAGCATCACCAAGGTGGGCTCTCAGGCGGCAGCTTCCCTGAAAAAGATATTTGAATGGGAAAGTGATCACTACCATGAAGGTCATCGACCACCCCCCAATCAAAATCAGGCTGGGCATCCGAAGAGCCCAAAGATAGGTCAAGGCAAGAAAATGAAGCGGTTCTCGGACAGTGATGCGTAAACTCATCCACGTCTAGGACACCAATCTCAAGCTCTTCGATCAGATCGTCAAGGACTTGTCCCCTGGGATTTATTGAGTAATCTCCCTAGAGAAGATTCCTGCCAAGCAAGAGATAGGGCCTCGGTAACCATGCCACGACGCGGCGGAAGTCCCCCGCGTCGAAGTCAGCTGACGGTGGAATGTACGCAGAAATGATAGTATACCTCCTATCCAGGTGCAGCTGCACAGCCACTGCCTAAAAGGAGGTATCTGAAGTGAAAGAAAGAACGGAGACATCATGCCGGGTGTAAACCGTGCATCCCCCAGCCCGGCCATCCCGCGGTGGTGGGGTCGCAAGAACCTTATACCCCGGGAGGGCGGGCAGGGGGCACGCGCCTAGCATGATCTCCTACAGAAAAATAGCTAACGGGGAATGGGACGAGACGAGCCTCCGCAGCTCCTCCCAGCTGGCCCGGAGTCCACGGCAATTCCATTGAAAAAATATGCCCTCCAGGCCTAGCTCGGAGAAGACGCAGGGCCCTCCTCGAACTGAATACCCTCACGGGAATGGTCACACGCTTCCCGTAGGCAGAACTCGGTGCGCTGTTGACCGGACAAAGCGCTTAAGGCGCTGTCGCCTTCGAGGAATTATTGGGGGAGGCTGGGCCCGCCATTGCTCCCTCCGCCTCGAAATCTAAGGAGGGTGTTGCGGCTTCGGAGGCAAGGGGCCCTCTTTTCGGGGAACCACCGTCTCCGAGCCACTCAGCCCATCAATAGGCGTGGGCGAAAGAGCCGAAGCTCCTTTGTTGCTGTCCTCCTTTCGGGGGACAGCTTTAGGAACCCCCGAAGATGGCCTGGCGACCAACTTCAGGGGTGTTGACTCCTGTGGAGGACCTTGCATAGAGGCAGATTCGGGTTCAGTGCTTGGCGCCAAGCTTGGATTTCCTCCATGGAAGGCCCTACCGTCTGAGGCTGGGTTGCCTCAAGGACCATGTCTACCTCAGGGGAAGCCTACAGTTGGCCATCCCCCCCAAACATCGCAGGTCCCGTTGGCAGTATTGTTATTAGTCATGTCTGGGGAGTCACAGGCCTTGATCCCCGCTAGGTTTAAAATTCTTGCCAGCAGGCCTTTTGAGGGAAGCAACCGAAAGGGCCTGGCTTTTCTCTCCCCCTAAGGGGGTTTGCCCCACCAAGACGCTTAAATAGGGAGCGGTCAGCTATGAACTGTATGCTGGCTTTCTTGGCAGTCCCCTTGGAAAGAAAAGGGGGACTGCCACTGGGAAGAGGGAGGTTCCCGAAAGCACCTCCAGAGGAGAGGGTGAGGGGGAGTCCCCTACACCCGTAGGCGAAGAAGAGGAGTAAGCCTCCTCTCCGGTTGGAGAGTTATGGAGGGTCCCCTGGGAAACCACAGGGGGGGAACCTCCATTTTCTCTGTGGAGCTGCCTGAGGGCGGCTTCGTTGGTCTTACACGGGAAATGGGGAGAGATTTTAATTTTGTTAGGTTTTCATTCATGGGCATCGTGACCCTCTTTTTCTTACGGGAAGCAAACGCTCATCACCTCTCGCAGTTGCCCGCACTGCAAGAGGTGCTTACAGGCCTGGCCGAGCTAGGCGCCGCCATTTGAGACCACCCCTCCCGCCTGGTGGCCTGGCAGTCCATCGGCATGGCGGTTACACCTTAGACATGGCGTAAAAAGATAGATTGGGAAGAGGAAAGGAAAATGGATGTGAGGAAGGTATGGGTGGGGATGAAGCAGGTTGTTAAAAACCAACCACATCAAACCGGAGCTCAGGGGTTAGGGAACATTGTTCCCTCCCCCCTCAGCCCCGATCCGGGATGGTTGGCTGAGAAGAAGGTCAGCATCTACCCTGTGAAATTAGAGGCTGACCAGAGAAAGTTGTGGGAGAGGTTGTATGAAAAGCGACGAAGTAGGGAAGAAATACAGGCTATCTGAAGGAAAGAAGAAAGGCTAAGCTGGGGCCGGATGGAGCGCTGGATCTCGTCAGCACGGCGGCCAGGATGGCAAATCGCCGCGGCCCTTACGGGGGGAAAACAGAGGAAAGTATCCTCTGAATCACTTAATGTTATTAAGGATCATATACGTAAATTCCCAGCCTATAAAAGTCACTATAATAGGGAAACCTCAGAGCGAAAATATTTAAATCCTGATCTTACCATAGCTCAGATGTATCTCTTGTACAAAGAACACTGCCAAGAGAACAAAATTGCCCCAGAAAAGGAACATACTTATAGAAAAGTGTTCAACGAAGACTTCAATCTGTCGTTTCATCACCCACTTTAGGATACTTGTGAGAAATGTGATGCTTTTAAGGCAGCCTTAGCTACTGCTCATGGAGATGACAAGACCCCTATTGAAGAGGAAAGAGCAAGACACCATGAATTGGCAAAGACTGCTTACAAACAGAAGAAAACTGATAGAGTGTTTTCTATTAAAAATAAACGAATTGTCACTGCATCGTTTGACCTCCAGAAAGTTCTGCTATGCCCAAAGTTGCAGACAGGAGTTGTCTACTATAAGAGATAACTTTCAGTGTACAATCTAACCATTTATGAAACCAGTATGGAGGGAAATAAAGCACACTGTATGATGTGGGATGAAACAATTGCAAGAAGAGGTGGTCAAGAAATTGGATCGTGTGTACTGAAATGGTTGAATGGATTGCCAAATGACATCAAGGAGTTCAGACTCTATAGCGATTCATGTGGTGGCCAAAATAGAAATCATTTAATTGCAGCCATGTTATGGATATGTGTAGGTATAAGAGGATAAAAATCACACACTCATTTGTGAAACCCAGACATACACACATGGAAGCTGACACCATACATGCCGCCATTGAAAACCATAAGAAATATACTAGAAACATTATTGAGGTCCCAAGGGACTGGATTACAACAGTCAGAGCTATCTACATAAAAAAAAACAAGATACAGGTGACATAAATGCAATCAACTGACTTCAAGAACTCAAAGAACTTGTATATGCATGATGGCCCTCTGGTGAATCTTCACAAAGACACAATGGGACAGCCAATAAATTGGATGAAGATGAAGGTTATGAAATACTCTCCAGATGAAACTGGAAAAATCATGTGCTTCATATCCTTCAATCAAGCTGCCTCACCACAGCACTTAGACTTAAGGAAAAAATAGAGAGGGAAGAACATCAAACTGGACCCTCCCCCAGCTAGAAGACGGACCAAGGAAACTCCCACCAAAGAAGCTAAAGGACTTGATGGATCTCCTTCCACTTATTTCTGAAGGAATTAGGCACTTCTAAACGAGCTTACAGTCAGCAGATCATCCAGATGATGATGATTATATTGATGATGATCCTGGGGTCTCATTGCCATAATTTGGTACTTTTGATGACTTTGTATTTTAAGTTTATTGGAAATATGATATGGATACTGTACTTATTGAAACAGGTGGTACTGTTGCAGTCTCAGTATCACTAAATAAGGTTTTCTTTAGTAACATACCATGAAAATGGGTTCCACAGTCAATGAAACAGGGTTCCTTATTAAAATATTACTTGCTTTAAATATTTTTGGAAGGCAAAGCAGCACTATTATGTTTGTGAAAAGCCGTCAAATTATAGATTCAAGTTGATATTTTTATTGAAAAAATAAACATACTTCAGCTGTTAGTAGCTGATTTTCAGTAAAGCGTTAAAACATTTAAATGCGTTTTTCTCAAAACCTAACCTTTTGATATTGGCCCTTCTTGTTCTCGGGCCTAGATTTTAGATAAACTATTTCCTTCTCACAGTAGTTTACATTATGGATTTCCTCGAACTTCGTTGAAAACACTTCTAGAATTAGCTGTCACAGATTCTTTTTTCACTTTTAATAAAAAGGTTTACAAGAAGTCGATTGTATGGCCATGGGTTCTCCACTTGGACCAACCGTCGCTAACATTTTCACGTGTCATTTGGAAACCAAATTTTTAAATGATTGTCCTAGAGAATTTAAACCTAAATTCTATAAAATATACATAGATGACACTTACATTATTCCATACCTCTACTCAATCGGAACTTTTCAAGAACTTCATAAACTCATATCACCCTAACATTTCATTTACAATAGAACCAGAAACAGATAACAGTTTATCTTTTTTGGATGTAAAAATAGAAAAGATCATCTGAAAGGAGGTGATGGTTTAAGGTCTAATCTAAACATTAATATTCATGTATTTGGGCAGTCGTTTTGTAGCATTTGTGCAGTCGTTCTTTAGTAGGTGCGAAAATATTTCATACGTCAAAATACAAACTTGAACGCATGGTTCCATGTGAAACTTTCAAGCATATTTATACTTATCAAGGTTGGTTGGGAAAAACCTATTGACCCTTTTACCCAGTTTTTCCAAGGGTATAACTGGGTAAAACTGGGAAAAACATACAAACATAAAATTTCATGTAAGTATAATATTAATATAAGATCACAGAATCAGCCTCAGTGGTCTTTGTTATATAGGTTCCATAGCGTTATCAACTTGAATTTTTAGCAATATTTATTGCAAAATTTTGAAATTTTACATATATTTTTATTTTTTTTTAGCTCAGCTACTAATGTTGTATATTTTTTATATTTTATTATTTTGGAATATTTAATATGCCAAAATATACAGATTTACATATTTTTTAAGCCAATAAAAGAAAAACATTTTCAATTCGAATATTCAATAAAACGATGTACACACATCAATAAACACTAAGATTCTTTTATGGTTCAATATACGAACAAGAAAAGTTGTCTGATCACTGCAGCTGGAATGGTCGACGTGTGAAGGGTGAGTAATACCCTAACAGACACGATTGGAGGAAGGCCTTTCACCTCGTTAATCGACCAAGTCCAACTAGTACAAACCTTCATATTGCGGGAAATAAACGTTTAAAGATTCCCTACAGCGATGAAGAAGGTTGAAACGACATAAACTGGTCAATAAGCACCAAAAAACATTGTGTAAATACCAGTTTATCCTGTAAACAAGGAGGTGTGTGTATTTAGATCAGGGGTTCTTAACCTTTATTCAGTCATGGACCTCTTTAAGAAGGTGATGAAAGCTATGGACCCCCTCCAAGGAAATTTTCACATAAAAGTCATAAATACAACTTTGCATACAATTAATATATGTACTTTATTTTATTGACATAATATAATTAGAATTGCCTCATACATGTAGGCCTATAGCATACAAAAGTATAGATAAAGTAAACAATCTTAACAAATAACTCACTCTTTTTCAATTTAAAAGTAAATTCTACTCATTCAAATAAAAGATATACAGTCATTTTGTGCAAATTAAACAAAATTATTTTTTTCCTGCTCAAATATACCACAAATACTACTTTCTCTCTTGTTAGCTAGTTTATTTTAGTGAGACGTTTGTTCTTGTTTGTCTTGAATAAGAAGCTGAAACTGTGGAGTGGTCTTTGATAAGGTGACACGCATGTCATCACTGACGTCCAATTTGTTTCGACTTTTCTTTTTAATAGAAACAAGTGCTGAAAACCCTGATTCACAAAGGTACGTAGTAGCATAGGGAATCAGAGTACTCATAGCTCGCTCTACCAGACGAGGGTAGGCTTGTGCCAACGCACACCAGAATTCACCAAGACTTTTCAAGTTGAATTCACTTATTAAGCTTTTCTTTGTCCTCAGGTCAATGAGGTCATCTTTGGCAAGGTCTTCATCACTAATACAGTCTATGTTGGCTAGATAAGTATTACGAACCCATGTTTCAACTTGAAACCCATCCATTTATTTTTTTTTAATCTGACCCTCACGAACCCCTTGAAACTCATCCATGGACCCCAGGTTAAGAATCCAAGTAAACCAACCATTTATGTTTATATATGGCTTATATTTTCTTGCTGGGGTGAAATATTACCCATTAAAAAAGTAAGTCTTAGGAACGACTTAAAAAACGTACTTAAAATTATATAGAGGGCCATTCGCTTTCAAAACAAGTACTACAAATATATACTTATCAAAATAGCTACTTAAGGACCATTAGATTGACGTGATTATTAAGTTAGCTAATTTAAAAGGAAGAGTCGAATTTTTTTTTATTCTTCAACCAGTTATTGACATAATTCGCGCTTTCCTAATTTCGCATGGCAGAGTATCAAATGCTTTTGAGAAAGATAAGCTAAATTCCAACGCTTTGCAATTTGCTTTAGTCTCATTATATTAAGATGTATTTTTATGGAAAAATCAATTGGATTACTTATTTTTGAATACAACCATTGCTAACTTAACTGCTTATAAATTCGAGACCATTAGTCCACAATCAAAAACTTATTACATCTCATCATTTTACACCCTATTTTTATGATAGCATAGAAGAGAATAATAAGATTTTCAGATTTCGAAAGTTTTGAGTAATAGAAAGTAATTTTATTCACTGTCAATATTTGTAGTGTTAGGCTTTCGTCATGCCATTTGCAATTGGATTTGCATGTTGCTATCAACTTCGGCAATAAATTCTGCGCAAGGGCATTCTATTGTTGCCTTCGCATTGCTGATTGTTGCAATTTATGACCCCCTCTTCTCCAGTCGTATTTTGAGCTTGGGTCAAATGCCCTGCAATGGAGTGGATAGTGTAGCAGGTATAAAGGTCCTGCTACCATGAAACCGGGAAGAGTGGCACTCACTTAAGGCCCTAGTGCCCCCGGTACTCTCAGAATACCTTAGATTTGTTCCTTCTAGACATCATCTCCTTATTCTTTTAGGCCACTCTCTTAGCGAGTCCCTTCTCACCGATTTTTTCGGCCGGCGTTTAATTCCGCCCGCTCGTCGCCGACCTGCTTTCGTCCGCTCATCCCTATCGTGGCTGGGAGGAGAAGGGGATGGAATAGGATGTGGAGTGTGATATCCGAGTCCGTGGTGCCCCCTTTAAACGAGCAGGAAATTATATGTATCTGAGAAGCATTGTATTAAATCGTGGTAGATATGAAGGAGATTGCGACCACACAGTTTCAAAGGTAGGAAAGTCTCTGAAGCGGTTAGAGTGTTAGTGAATGGTAAGTGTTTGTGTGTGAAATGTGCGAGGACACTTGAGAGGGATGCTTTGAGGGAAAAAATTAGATTGATGAATGACATGGTAAGAGATGTGAAGAAGGCTATGAATGAGCTTGTGATTGACAGCCTTTTGAGTCGTATTGGCGTGTAAGAAGAAAACACACAAGGGTGAGTGTCAGGGTGTGAGAAGGGTTGGTAGACCGTGTAAAAGGTGGGTTGCTTATGTGAATGAGTGTATGAAAGAGAAAAAGCTGGCCGAGAAAGAAGTAGATGCTCTTGGTGTGATAGGTGTGGATGGGCTTTGTAAGGAGGCGAGGGGGTTGTAAGTGCCTTATGTCCAGGGATGAATCTTGACTAGAAGAGATGCTACACCACATAGCACCCCACCACTATGAAGATCCGCCGGCTTAATAGGACATAGAGTGGGTGGGAGGGAGGTGTATTTTCTGGCGTTGATGCGTGCCAAACTCCTTTGGTGGGCACATGATAGATCTCCAAATCCTTGGAAAAGAACCCAAAGGTGTACGGACTGGAGCCATGTGGTAAAAGGGGCTGATACCACACAGAAAGCCAAATTCAGTGCTTTTCGGACGCTCATTGGCCCTCCTGTGCGAGTGCACCCGCGTTCCATGCTGAAATTCGCAAGAGAAAGTCGCCTCTTCTCTGCATAACAGCTGCTTGAAGACATGGCCGAAGAGCTGCCCGACCAGGGAGTGATCAGGGTTGAGCGAGTGACGAGGAAACATGGGGGGTGGGGCCTCTCTCGGAACCCACCACGATACTTTTCGTTACGTTTAACCTCGACAGACTGCCTGAGTCGTTGCGTGCAGGATGATCTCGGGAACTTGTGAAGTTAGAATTAGGGCCGTTACCACAGGGGTGTTATCACGACAACTGCTTCGACCATACATGTAAAGCATGGTGACGTGCAAAGAAGGATCAAATCAAAGGTTCCCTAAGCTGTTCTAAGGCCGGACATGATGAATCTATCTCGTGCACGGCCAAGGTCCTCTAGACCATTCAGGCCACGGTCTGGAACGACCATCTTATGAACACGTCACGGATGGAGTCTCTGCCGCGGGAATCAGTCATTGTGAGTGATTGGTTAAGGGGGTTGAGCCTGTACTTTCGTCACTATGTTATTCATGCCTGTTTTTTTTAGTGAATCTAAGTCATTATTATGCCTACACATAAAAGGTTTAAATGTTGAGATGATGTTATAGTGAAATGATAATACAGAATACTCAAGTGACGTTTGGGTATCCAGCCTAGGCTATGCATATGCGTTGTTTGTCGTTATGTGGCCTTTTAATCTTGTCAGATAAAATTGAATTGAAATTGATGTAAGAAGTAGTAAAATGTGTAGTAGGTATATAAAGATAAGAGTTTTAGTTTTGCCTTGGTGTAGAGGATCCTCTCAGGTTTTTCTTGCTTTGGTTATTATTTTTCTTCCCTCTATTTGTTTTTTATTATTATTGTTATTATTATTTTTTATTTTGATTTATTTTTTTTAACATAAAATAAATAAATAAATATATTTGTTTTTTCCTCCTTCCTGGCATTCAAGCCTTTCAAGTTTCTTATTTGCTATATATATCTTCTTTTTTATTAATATCTTACTAGCTAATTTCTCTTTTTGCCGGGGTTTATTTTAGGTTTTAATCCTTGTTTCTTCAATTAGTTCTTGCATTGGGCACTACGCCTCTTTTTCTTTTTGTTGTAGTTTCTTCTTTCTTCCTTCTTTGCACTTTGGTGTTTGTACTTCGCCTGTTTAAGTAGATATTCCAACTTGGTTTTCTCGAGAGCAGTTTCTTCCACTCGGGAATAGGGATTTCCTGGTGACACGTCCCCTAACTGCTCTCGGTATGTCTAGATTGTGATTTGTATTCGGGAGTATTTCCTCTTCTATTTTGTCCCAGGTCTTTCTCCCTAGCCTTTGGAGTTCTATATTCAGAGGGGTTAGTCCTGCTCTTGCGTGCAGTACTGTCTGCTGAATATAATCCGTCCTTCTCGCTCCAACTATAAGCAGGGCTGCTTTGTTCTGCACTCTCTTCATTTGTCTGAGAGAGGTGGAACTCGCAGCCTGCATGACCACTGCCGGGTACACTAAGGTTGAGCGTACCAGAGCAGTGTACAGCTTTTTTAGGTTTTGGAGACGAGGTTTTTAAACATATACAGTTTGCCAAACTGTATCTTGGCTAGGGAGATTCTATCACTAATATGAACTTTGTACCCTTTGGAGGTAAATTGCAGACCTAGGACTTTTCCTTTGTTACCATATGGGTAAACATCGCCATTCACTGTGACATCCACACTTCTTCGGCGGTTAATTGAAAGGATCTGGAACTTTCGGCGGTTAGTCTTAATTTTCCATTTTCGTTCATATCGATTGATGTTGTCGATTTCGATGGCTGTCTGCCTTGCTTGATATCCGGCATGTTTGTAGTAACTGGGAAAGATTTGCGTTATGTAATCTGCAAACTGCAGGTACATCACTTCCTCCCCTACCGGATTAGGTAACTCCAGTGTGTACAGAAGGTACAGCAGCGGACTCAGACAGCCACCTGGTGGAACACCCGCCTCAAGTTCAAACTCGGGTCCTCTGTAGCCCTCGATCGAAATTCAGGCTTTGCTGCGCATGATGTAGTCGCAGAGAACCCTTTCCAGGATTGGGTTCAGCTAAAGACCTAAGATCTTGTATTGTGAGCCTCTTAGCCAAACCTTATCGAAGGCCTTTTGCACATCTCGCATCACCACATCTACGTATTTCCTCTCAGCATTACATCAGGCGAGCTTTTCAGTGTAGGGCTGTGGGCTTCTAGCTCGGTCAGTTGATCTTGTAACCTGTTAGCCAGAAGCTTTTCGTAAACTTTACCTATAATCTCCAGGAGGGATATTGGCCTGTAGTCCACCAGTTGATCAGGCTTCCTCCCTTTAGGTAAAAAGATGATTTTAGCAATATTTAAACCATCTGGGAAGTAGCCCGTATTCAGGGAAGCATTGTAGATGTTCGTGATTTCCTGAATGATCTGCCGGGGGGCATGTACCAAGTTATTTCTGGTGATGCCCGTCCAGCCTGGTGCCTTCTGTTTGAAAGCTTTTATGATTGCCATGACCTCTTCAGGTGTAGTTGGTCGGCCATGGTCTGCCAAATTCCCCCCTTCGTCGACATAGGCATGTGGGAGCGTGCGATGTACATTCTGATTCAGATCTTCAATCAGTTGGCCTTCGAATTCCTGGTCGAATTCCGCATTTTCTTTTGGTTTTATCTTGAAGATATTTTTTTCAGAACATGCGGAATCATTTTTCCAAAACCGCCGGGTCTTCCAAGTAGTCATCGCCCTCCTTAATGCGGGTCTTTTCTTTACTTGTAAGACCTTTTAACTTGTTCACAAGTCGCCAGAACACATCGGGTCGCACCTCGCTGTCAACCTTTTCAATCAGGCTGTCCCAGACTTCAGCCTGTTACTGGTTGATAGCCTGCTTAAGTTGTTCACTCAGGCGTCTTAGCAGCGTTGTTCTTTCCCTATTTGTACCCTCTCTCCTGGTTTCCTCATACACCTCGAAGTGCACTCTAGCGATCTCTCTCATTTATTCGGTCCATCTGGGTTGAGGGAGAGTTTTGTACCTCTTCATCGGCACACTCTCACGATCTGCTTCGATGATGCGGGCAGTTATCGCTTCCAGCTCCTCAGCGATCCTCTCTAGACTTGCTCCGTTCAGGTCCACTGGTTCACATCTAGCAAGGATGTTCTTATAGCGTTCGCAGTTGGTCGAAACGTATCTTTTTCGAAGAGGAATTGGGAGCTGAATTGGCGCGAGAGAAATGGTCATCAAGATCGGTATGTGGTCGCTGGGGACTGTCGGGCCTGGATCACTACGGTAATTGAAAGGGAAGCCATCACTTGTCATGATTATGTCGGGTTTCGTTGCGGACCTTACGGTGAAATAGGTTGGAAAATCCGGCCCTATACGCTGAATGTTTTTTCTTCTCATAATCATTTCCAAGTTATGATCTCTTTCGTTTGTGTTACCATAGCCAGCCGTTCAGCATCTGGCAATGAGGTCGCCCCCAAGGAATACCATTCTGCCGTGGCCGAACAGGGTGTAAAAGTTTGTGAGAGGGAGATACTTTCGTCGAAGTGGTTGGTATGCCGCTGCTACTATGAGCTTGCCTACTAAAGTATGCAGGTCTACCGCCACGAAGCACTCGTCCATATCCGGAAGGCGTTTGAACGATAGATTGCTTCTGATGGGAACGGCAGCACCGTCGTACCTCTCCTGATAATGTTTTTTTGAGGTCACTCTGTAGCCTGGTATCTTCAACTGCTTGTTGGTCGTATCGATACCATGCTCCGTGATCAGTATGATGTCGAGATCTAGCACACGGAATATGTTGTCGTATGCCGTAGCTTTCCCCTCCCATCCGTTACTGTTGAATGTTAAGATCTTTAACCTGTTGTTTTGGTTTTTCATTCTATGTTCTGGCTTGTGTGGATGTGCTAGTGTTTACGGGTTGTTGATTTCCTTTTCCCGTTCCTTCTCTTTTTGTATTCTGTTGGGGACAGTTCTACAAAGGTTTCACTGTGGAAGGCGATACTTTGGTTATACAAAGTTTCCTCCACCGTTTCTTCGTCGCATTGGGCATCGAAGTCCCATTTGTAGTATTTTTTCTTGATCCGCACACAGATTTTGTTTTTTTCCCAGTCCTTCGGGAAGGGGAATTGTTCCGAGGCGTATATATAGAGGTTAATTCTGTCGGCGTCAATTTTCTTATTTTTCGTCTTCTTCCCCTTTTTGGGCTTCGCTTCACATACGGAGCCCTCCGAGTCCGAGGTGTCCGTGGTGTCGGATGACTCCGATTCGTTCTCTTTTTCCGCACACTGTGGTTTTGGTTGGACTGTCTTGGCGGCTGCTTCTCTCTCTTTTTTGGCTTCGATCCTAGGATCTGCTTGTCTAACCTGTTTCTCTTCTCTGTCTCCTGAATTCTGTTAACTGTTTCCTTGGGGACCATTTGCAACTGGAGTACGTCTCCAGATGGTGGGTTTTCGGGGAACCACATTTCGCTCATACCGTTTTTTGCCAGCATCTGGTTCAGCTCCTTTGCAAAGGTTCCTGAATTAGTTAGGTTTCTGACATGCGCGTATAAAATGCATGTCAGAATTTTTGGTGGAACTTTCGTTTTCCAGCCTTAGATAGGTTTTCTTTGCCTCCGTTTCCGTGAGGACTGCCTTCGCTGCTTGTGCGTACGTAGTGTTCTGCTTCCTGGTTTGCTCTTCTTTCTTTTATAGTACCTTTTTCTTAATTAATTCTTTTTTAAGAGAGCAGGCCATAGCCTCGCTGCACCTTGAGCAGATCTCCTGTGGTTTGGCACCGTCTTTAGTCGCGTGGCTCTCCATTTTGTAACAGCGGAAGCAGGACTGAATGGGAGTAAATTCTTCCCTTTCTATCTGCTCTCCGCTGATTTTTGCGTTAAAAAGCAAAAGACCATTCTCTTGTGTTTTTTGAGCCATCTCTGTGTCCATAAAGACCAAATTGAACACATGTGAGTATTCAGCGTTTTCTTTTCGGTTCCAGGACTTAATTACTTCCGAAACTTTGGCCCATGGTTGTTTTTTTGTTATTTCGTCCTTTATTTGTTCCTTGAAATGTTGTCCAATCCAAGGGTCCAGCTTTCTGCATACAACGCTCCTGTGCGTCTGAATTTGGGCCAGGATTGCAGGTTAAAGGCCTATCTCGCGCAGTGTCTCTACTGCCTCCTCCTTCGTAATTCCCTCCACGTTTTTCTCCTTCTCGCAGACCGCCACATATCCTGTATGGACCTCGAGCAGACGAAGCACAGCAATCTTCAGTTTCCCGAAGACCAGTTCAAACACCTTCTCACGGGTTAGGCCTAACGCTATCACTGATGGTGCGCAGCGGGATTTTGGTGGTTCCATTAGGCTCCATTATCCCCTCAGGGCAAGCCCCCCTGGGTTGTATTTCCTCTTGTGTTTTAGGTGTATATTGTCGTTCTTTGAGTCTTTAATGATGATCCTTCGTTCTTGGTGAAACTGGTGAGCTTTTTTATGGAGTTGTTTATTGTGGGCAACCCCCTCCCCCTTCCCTTTGCAAGAGGACCTCAGTGAACATGAACTGCAGGATGGGGTGGATGAATCGTGGGTGGACCCGGGGAGGCCCCTCAGACGGATGATATGTCGCGGACTTGATGGGTGGTGATGGAATCAACTACAACCACCCGGGGGTGCCACCCCGTCTGGGGTTTGGTTATCGATGCTGCTTCCAACTTACACAGGGATGGTTATATCTCCCCTGTGGTCTTGGCCGGAAACTACCCTCAGAGATTAGAGCGTACTCTTCCCCAAAGCTTTCAGCATCGCCTCGTAACCGGGCGTTCTCTTCCGTAGAGTTCCACAGCGTGCTAATCCTCGAACCTGCTTTCATCTACGTCTCCAATTATGTCTATCAAAGTAGACCGACATAGTTGGGGTGAGATTGATGAGTGGCAGTTCAGTTCACTTCGGACCCCATGCTCCGGGACGGGGGGAGGGAACTGCAAGGGTGCTTAGCCAGACATGAGTCATCTATATGTAGCTCCAAATAAATTTGTTATTATCTTTCCCGTAGGGAAAGGGCAAAGTTGGTTGGTTGTTTTCTTGATTTTTTCCCTTGACTTTACCGCCTTTGCCGGCTGTGACTTCTTGTGCGTAAAGATATCCAAATTTTCTTCAAAGTCTTGTCAGATATATCAGAAGAGGTATTATAAAATAGTGAAGTATGTACAATGTACATGGAAGTTATACACATTATATGTACACGTGATAAACCGCAGATTTGAA
The DNA here is from genome assembly GCA_963969495.1 of Ceratothoa steindachneri. Classification (NCBI taxonomy): domain Eukaryota; kingdom Metazoa; phylum Arthropoda; class Malacostraca; order Isopoda; family Cymothoidae; genus Ceratothoa; species Ceratothoa steindachneri. Next base: position 107,606,067 of record OZ018320.1, read on the forward strand.
GCAAATTTTAACTCGTGTCGGTTAGGGTGGAGGATTTGAAATCGTAGCGTTTACTAGGGTAGATGAGAAAGGGATCTCAGAATTTCTTGCTACTCCCTCGCATACTTGTCAAGCAGTAAATGTAAATGATTGGTTAAGATTTAAAATATTTAAAGAATAATTCCCATAAAATTGAGAAAATTAGAACATTGGTAAATTTTTACTTTCAGTCACAGCTCGATCCTCGGATTATTATCGTTGTTTTAACTATATCTCCTCTTTACCTACAACTTCTTTTACTACTAATTCTGTGGCAAATGATATTTTGTGCACCAAGAAAACCTCAAAAACTTTCCTAACCTTCCCTCTAATTCAGGTACAAAGAAAAAAGCGATTTGGGAAGGAAATGACGCCAGGAAAAGGCATTGGAAATTGGAAGACATATAAGGCTAAAGCAAGGCTAAAAAATAGCTTGACGACGAGTTCTGGTTGGAAATATAAAAAATACCCGGAAATTTTTAAAGTTTTTACCTCATAACATATCCATTTGCTTGGTCGAGGAAATTGACATTTGTACTATGTACACCCCCACCCCACCCCCAGTTTATAAAAGAGTCTGTGATTTTAAAAGTCTGTGATTAAAAGAGTCTATAATTATAAAAATTATCTTTTTTTGCCTTAATCTGACACTTTTTCCTTTCTTTACTCAATACAAATTATTAGTTTATAATTATAGTAAAAAAACTGACGTATTTTTAATTTATTTTTATTTTTTTGTAGGAAAAGAAGGTTCCCTCATATGAAATTTAGTTAGTTATTGTGGCACAACTAATTGGCTCCATAATTTGCCCCTCTATATGCGAGATTTCGCATAGTAGATTACATATATTTGTAAGAATTATAAGATGCCTTATTTTATATTCAGGGCGATGAAATAAATATTGATAACTTATTATGATAAATATTTTTCCTAATGTTTGGCCTACAGCTACATGCTGTACATTTTCAACAAAGTGATCCTGAATTGTAATGATATTGATTGAAAATATAGTGTTAAAGTAATAAGTAATTCATAAAGGTAAATAAGTAATGATGCAAAGTAATAAAAAAATTTGACTTCATCAAATTACCACCCAGGCTTGTATAATCTAGAAGGTCTCGGCACGTCCAACTGCGTGAATTGCGGCGTATCGCAAACTTCGTCATCTAACCATCGTGATTCGTTTCTCTTAGAAAAAGAGGTCCTGTTTGTCCAAGCTGTGGACCGTATTGTGTATCGAGAGACTTGGCAGATCCTTTGGCGCTCGGCGCTGCCATGTACCTCATTCGCCTCTCAGTTCAGATTAGCACCGTCCGCTCCTGGTTCTCATTTTGGTGACCCCACTCTTATTAAGAACACCAGAGAGATCTACTTATCCCTGGCTCTACACTGGTAAGGTTAGCAGCATAAAGCGCTCGAGCTTGGTTGTGAATGAAACAGGGCACTTCCCCCACTCCATCCCTTGGAAAGGCATTTCGAAGCCTAACCATCGCGAGGAGGATACAAATAAGGGAGCATTACCCACCTTTGCCCCTGCCCGAAGCTGAGCAGAGGTCAACGAGTGGTCGGTTCCTTCCGAAAGAGAAAGAAAGCTTCCGTTGAAATCGTAACCTTCTATAATACGGTCTTGAAGATTGCAACCTCTTCGACGCCTTTCGGGGCTAGCAGCCCTCGGGGAGCTTTGTTTCTAAGGGGCATGCATCATTCTTATTAGATCCTCCTCGAAGAAGGGACCCGAAATTCCTTAGTAGTTCTAGAAGGCGTTTTCCATTAATGAAATTGCTGACTGCCTTCAAATGTCCTTGTTGGGTGCGTCTGCCCTGCCCATCCTCTGTAGGAAAAGGGTATTAAAATGGTTCAAGGTTGGGGTAACATTTACCACTTACCAAGAGAGCAATCGATAAGTTCGACGTGAAAACAATGTGTTTGCTTAGCACAAATCACGAAATACTTCTAAAGGAAATAAATTATGTGACACGAAGTAAAAGACTATATATTGTACACGCCATTTCCACGCCACCAAAGTCCAAAGGAAATACGAGTTTCCAATTCAAAAGAAACATTAGTAACCGATTTCAGATAACAAGTCGAGAAAAGAACGTAGCGCTTCATTAAAGGACACGGAATGAACATGCGAGATTAACTCGTATTGCGCGAAACATTATGAAACGTGTACTAAAAGTAACGAAATTACGATTGGCCAATCTTCTATATACATATTAATCAAAATATACAATTAAAATAAAAAATATAAATGGGCTTATTTAATTTTTAAATGGCTGTATGTCGGAAATGACATTTTCCTAAACCCTCCCAGGGTAAGAATGTTGTGCTAGCATAGAACCAAGGAATTGGATCCCAACTAGGTGGACATGATATACACCCGATTTGATACTCTGTTCTCTCTTTCTCTGCCTCTCTCTATTTCCATTTAGGAAGTAGCAGTCCAGCTCTATCAGGATAGGAGCTCTCGTTTTGGCATAGCTTCCATTGTCAGACAGCTTCGACGAGGCACAGTTTAACTCTGGCTTAATCCGTCTGCCGAGGCCATTTGTCCTTTTTGGGGACTTGAACGATAGGCACCCTCTCTGGAGGCAATACACTATCACTCCTAGTTGCCGAATCTTAATGCTTCTCTCCGAAGAACTGGACGAATATATACACATTTGTACTAGAAGGTGTTTATTTTTCTACCGTGATGTGTCCTTGTCTCCTGATGCGGGAGTAGAATTTTGGCTGGAGGTGGTCGATGATCTCCATGGAAGCGATTAGTTTTCCATTTCCGCTTCGAGGAAACTACTGACGCCCTACGTTGAGAAGTTCTTCTCCAACATGCACTTCTCCACCTGCCTGGTCTACGATACCGTTTGTTAACGCTCCATAAACGTGGGTAGCAGCTTCGTTCTTTGCGAAGTAGTCAGGCGGGGGGAAAGGGGAGAGCCCGCTAATAGCTACAGCATGGGTCGAGCTCTTTTGAATGTCAACCAGAACGATGTGCCCCCTCCCCACTATAAGGTAGACCCTGCAGATTGGTACCCAATGGGCGCGGGAGGTAAGAGTTTCGGAGGCCTGGAAGAGCCATGAGAGGCGTTTATCGTGCATAGGCTTGGAGCAGGTAAAACGCATTTGGGGTTGACCCTTCTTTACACCCCAGCAAAATTTACTTGTATAGCCACAGTGGTAGCAATGATAACACTACCTCAGTAATGCAGGAATTCCATTACACAGTACCGATATCAGTCAGCATGAACCAATTTAGGGAGCTGCCCAGGTGAAGCGTAAAGAAGGAGGTGGAAGGGGTTCACGAGACCTCTCTCCTTCTCCTTACTACAAGATCAACCATACTGCCCTTTAGCCGACAGGTTCTTCAATAATATCTTTACGGGAGTAATTTTGCACTTCCATGTCATAAACTACTTCTTTTACAAAGCTCTTAGTAGAGTAGTTGCTAGTACAGCTGTACCATTGAGTGTCTAAAGCGCATTGAATTCGTCGTTGTGGCAGAGATCAGTCACATTAACTAGAGCTTCTATAAAAACGAGAGAACTTCGGTTTTTACTAAGTAAGGAAATTAAACCCTAGCCATCTAGGTGTATGAATCCATCGGGGAACCTTGTGCTTTCAGGCTAACGAATAACAAGAAGCCGTTTAAAACTACCAGGCTCAAATTAGGAGGTCTGATGACTTCAAAGCCTCGCTTTCTTTTTCCATAGGAAGGTTGGGTTTGTTTCCTCCCTTTTTGGCCTGTTCCCGAGGGGTCTTGGGCCTTTTGACCAAGGGAGCCCACCTAAAGCCCACTTTTCTAACCTTAGCTTTCTTTTCAGCTTTATTTTTACCTCTATATGTTACTCATTGCATTGGGAGGGTCCAGCCCTGAAATGGGATCATGCTCTGGCATTGACCCTAGCGTGCCATCCTTCCCTCCCGGGGAAGACCTGTTTTCATGGTCTTCGTTCACTTTGGTGTTCGGCCTCTATATTTCCTTCTCCCCTGTCGAGGTGTCATGGATTCCATCTGAGACTGCCCGGGAGAGCTGATCCCGGAGAATGGCAATGATAGTTGCAACGTTCGTGTGGGCAGCTTGGGTGCGAGTGCACCGGCAATAAAGTGAAGTTACTGGTGAGTCGGCGCACTGGTGCACCGGGATGCATACAGACCACAGTATCTCTTCAAAAGTTCAGTTTAATTCTCGGACAGATAGAGCTGATAGTTCTGCCCAAGATGCCACCCTAGAAAAAAATACCGTTGTTTTTTACGTCGGGACGCCTCTTCTTCAAAAGCTTCGGCAACAACAGGACACGGGACTGTTGTGTTGGTATTTTTTTAAGTTCACATCGTGTTATAATAGAAAAATACTGGTTTGCACTCATAGCTCAAATTCGGGAAAATGATTTGGTTTCTATGCTATTTTTCCTATGTTTGAGGCCAGAGAGGTTTCTTTGGGTCTTGTGCTTGCCTTCGAGACTCAGACCATTTTGTAATCCAAAGCTACTCATACAATGCGCTAAATGTCCTTGAAGCTTTAAAATTTGTACACAGATGCTCACAGAGGATCTTCTGGAAGAGGCAATTATGCCTGCTGCTCCAGGGTTTTGAAATCAGTTATCCTTCTCTAAGGTGGACTGCCTTCCATGGCTACGAGCTCCACCTACCAATACGCTGTGTGATGGCAATTCGCGGAGGTAACCTCCGTAATAAATAGTGTCAACTTTTTTTAAAAATAATCCGGATGGAGATTCGAACTGCCGACCCAACGATTGCCGGGCAAGCGCGCTAACCCCTATACATATGTATGGCCAATTTTTCTGAGTATCCCTGACGTCACAGATACTGCACGTCTGGCTAGAAAGTCTTCTGCTGTATTCTGGACTTTTTGAGGTCGCTGATAACGGAAGTACTGATTAGAAAAAGAGCTGTGGGCGCAAACTAAGCTACGAGAACGGCGTTTCGTCTTCCATTTTCTCAGTAGATAGCATAGGTCAGGAGAGACCTTTGCGCTGCATGGCAAAAAAAGATACACCGCTCGGTATGAGATGTGATTTTTACACATCTAAGCCGAGGGTGTATTGAAGAAGGTGGACTCGATCCACCACACAGGTCTCCGCCTGGCGACCCGGTGCCTTTTGTACCTCACTTATTAAGAGCCAACTTGTCGATGCCGGGGAGATGCCTTTCGCTCTGCGTCGAACACAGTACAATATGCACATGTACGGTCAAGTATTTCTGATCTCTAAGTCGTCGCCAACTCCTATCACTGCACCCACTGGCAATCTCGACTGTGCCATTGCCACCGAGAGACGCCAGTTATACCCTAAGTCGTTTGAGGTTAAGGCAGGAAGCTCGTCTTGTATTGCCTAGGACGCCACCCTTGAGGATACCAGCTATTATGATTTGACGCCACGGCGGAGTGCTCTAAGTTCCAGGATTAGGTCGGCTTCCATGCATTATCCCTCAAATTTTGAATCAGCGTGGCTCTATCAAGTGCTGCCTCTGTCATAACAGACGAAATGCTTGCAATACACAGCTTGGTACGGAAGGTAACGCGTCGTGTCCGGTTGGCAGACCGGATTATGAATCTTAGTGACTCACAAAGTGCCCCGAGAGGTTTCGAAGCATTGGAATCTCCACACATTTTGGTTCGCGATTTCCATGACGCCACGGTTGCCACAAACAGGTGGCTGTCAAGATTATGTTCTCCCGGCTTTATAGACATGCAGGAATAGCAGGGAATGAGCCCGCCGATGAGGACGCCAAAGAGTGCGCGAGGACGGTGCGACCAGACCAGCGTTTCGCTCTTCATCACGCCGACTATATAACAGGAATCATGGAAGCCCACCAGACTGCATGTCAAAGAAGATGGGAGACAGCCTAACGCAACTTAAATTACGTGCCAGTACGCCATGACTTTTATCATGAACCTATAGCTAAATGCGGCGAATATAGCAGCTAACATCTTGCTAGCTCCTACAAAAGTTCCTGAAAATGCAGTTTGCATCTCCCCTTCTAAGAGATTATGCATCTTGCCCTTAAAATTATGTACGACACTGCGTTATTGTTTGCCCCATACGATTTACGATTTATTCCAACCAATCACAACCCTTGTCTGATTCATTTTAAATCAACTAATCAGTGTCGACCTCCCTCGTTCCTTGCCTCTCTTACACTTACAATCCACTTGTGTATTCGCTACCCGCCAGACAAGTTCCCCCTCCCCCCCAGGTTATAATTCGTGCAACGTACTCAGTGGCTATAACATTAAAATCTACTAACTATAATCTATAACAAAAAATTTTCCACATTGCTATACCATTCATATTAATGTAACTAAACCCATATTCATTTCCGTTGTATCAAATAATTTCGTTAACCACTCAAATAATTCATTCATTTGTACCAATTTATAATTATCATACTCCATCTCTGTATTTCAGGTTTTCTTCTAACTCTTTATTATACTTATGTTCTGTTTAATTGTTAAGTTTGAAAATAAACCTTGTAAAATTATAACCATTACTTGCCCTGAAACTTACCGGTTACCTCAGTTCACCCTTTTACTTGGGACGATTCTCGTTTGCTCTCTTCAAACTATTCCTTCCGTATTTAAAACAGGGTTAATTACTGTTATCTAGGCTAACTTTGTCATTAACCAGTCCAAACCCCATATATCGCTTTATGAAGGCTTAAGGTTTCTTTCGGTCATCTTCAAATTGGGCCCACTCACGAACGCTCCGCCATTTGATGGAGCTCTCCCCATCACCTTACTATGACGAGTGCGTTACCCCTACACTGTTCGGCACATTTTTGTGAGATGTCTCTCTCTGGGGTATTTTTCCAAATGTTTCATATACTGGTACCGGTACAATGGTAAATGATAATAACAGAGTGAGAAAATATATAAAAATGGACAGCAAAAGATAAGAGCAGAGTGAAAAAATGTGTCCAAATGGACGGCAGAGCATTATATCAGTGTTATAAAATTTCGTAATATGTTTTTTTCACACAAATTGCAGATATAATATAGGCCTAGGAGACCCCTTGTCTAAATAGGACCATTAATCAGAGTTACAATAGACGAAAGGGTACCAGACTTGTCATAGGGTGTTGTATTTCTCACGCTTTGCTACTACAGGGTTAAATTACCGATGAAAGCCTGCCTGGCGTATGCACGCTGGCAGTCCCATCTGCATACATCATCAGGCCCATAGCGAGCCACAATGCCATTGCCTCTTTCGCTTTCTCGCCTGGCACACACAACGCATCATTCTTTCATCTATGGACTCACCTAAGGGTTTTCCAAATTGCACTCCCTTAAAGTGGAGGGATGGCTCTCCAGTGAGCCACGAAGCGTTCACAATGCTCGCTAGTTGGTAGCAAAATACGCTACTGCCCCCTCCCCACATGAGCTCCATATTGCATTTCAGCTTACCAATGATTATCATTCTGATCTCTATGTTGATTGTATTATCCGGCCAGAGGACCCCGTCAGGAGAAAGAAACGTCGGGTAGTAATAATTATTATAGAATTCACATTTACATCGATGCAAAAGATCCACGAATGGGTGAGTTAAAAGACACCATCGAGTGGAACATCGACACATTGCGGCCCTCTATAAAACCACTAATATATATTATCATGTGCAAATTAGCTCAGAACTATTTGTGCAAGTGGAGGCCCTTGCACAACAAAAGGGTCAAACTTCAAAGATGCCCGGATGTAAGTGCAAAATCCAGCATTAAATATTTATTCCCAACATGGAAATGGTTTGAGAAGCCATTTTCTGCAATAAAGCACAAAATCCAAACCATTTACTTGAAATCTTCGAGAATAAAGCTTATGCATTAAACCTCCTCCCAATTGACAACTAACACTTAATGCTCTCCGTTGCTTTTCGAGGTGAATCAAAGCAAATAGGTCCTAATTGAATACAGCTTAGTGCCATGAGTGCAACTGGTGTCCACAAATTTAGTATCGAGAACTAGGCTCAACTTGGTGTCCTGAAGTAATCACAGACTCTTTCTCGCGAGGACCCAAAGGCAAGACATCAGGACCAATACCACTACAAGGGGGTGGGGAACTAAGGAGAGTGGGGAAAGTGGTAATCTACATTAAAGTACGTAAGAGATGTCTGCAAAGGAATACATGGCAATAATAGCCACGAAAGGAATGGTTAGAACCAAGATTTTGTCGCTGTAAAGCACAGCTTGTCTACAGTCTTCCTTTGAGACTCTTTAAATACTCCAAAAAATGGAGGGAAACGGGTGTTTTAAAAATAGTAAAGTTGTGAAAAATAAAAATATTTGGAAGATCCATAGCGTAAAAGGTGCAGTTCGAGACGAAGGTGAGACGAAAGCGCATCTTACCGACTTAACAAACTGTCCGTCTTCGAAAGAAACTCGAGATGAGACATAAACACAGTGGGAAGAATTTTTCCTTAACTAGTGATTACTTTTGCCGTGCCTGAACTTAATGTTTGTTCGTATGTTTGTAATAGATGGTCTTTGCCCTTTCACAGCTCTTGAAAAAATATCCTTCTCTTTGAGACCAGACATGTATAAAAGACCCCCTTCAGTAGGTGGATGTACCATTCCACTTTCCTCTCGATAGCCAAGAGAATCAAGCGCCGGTGTCCCCGCCCGAGCTCGCATATTTCTCTTTATCATAAGAAAGAAAGAAACAACCGACAAACATGAAACTGGTTAGTTCTCCTTTATCTCTTGGGCTCAGACACACATTTAGGAAAAGGTTTTATTTTTTTTATATTTTAGAGGCCAGATCTGGCAGCAGTGAACGAGATTATAGCGGCTTTCGGGGGAAAATGGTACTTGGGCGCGGAGTGTTAGACCAAATAATGGGGCAAACTGTCTATGAAAAGAATAAAAAAATATATTCGTCCACATTTTCCAGATGCCCCAAATCTTCAAGTATACACAGGACATAACTAATTAATGACCAACAATATTTAACATAATTCGCTTCCATTTCCTAACACATTCAAAGCCATATTTCCTGCTCTCTGATACATTTTGATGGCATTCAGTCGTTCGAAGGAAACTTTCTCAAATCACATCAATTCTCGGCGAGAAAATAAAATTTGACGACCTTAAATTCATATTTATAGCTGCAGACAAATGCAAATATACTCACTCGTGCTAATAGAGATATATAGCAATTTATCACCTCAATTTATCACTTTAGAAGGTATTTCTCAAAAATTATCCGCCTCAAATACCCACGTTGTTTCTTGCTTTTTTTCCTTTTGAATATGGTAATTTACGAAAGAAAAGAGGGTATTGCATCATTCTGCCTCCTCTAGTGTATTTTGGGACAACTGGTTGTGTTTTTTTTATTACTAGTTGTTACAGTTACGAAATGATTCGTTTGTAAGGATGGTTGACAATAATTTGAGTGTTGGATTGTTCCTCTTAGTATAATTATTATTAATAGACGCCAGGATAGTTCGAGAAGGGCATCTAATTCCCCAATTCCTTCTGAAGCCACGGCTCGAAGCTCTAATCCGAATGATTCATTTTCCAGTTCAACTTTGGCACCTTCCTTCTGGTCGTTATGTTCGCCATCTTGGGACTCGCGACAGCTTACCCCGAACCAGAACCAGCCCCCGTACCACACCCCGCCCCAGGACCAAGGCCGCACTACTACGGACCCCACTGCCACCGTGTATGCCACTGGAAATGTCATTCTCATTGAGCTCCATTTAATAGACTATGAGAAAACGACCAAAATGGACATCAAATATCCTCGTTTATTTCTATATGTTTCTCTTTTTCCTTAATTTGTTATTCTTCGATATCAAACTTCCCTTTATTTGATCATTTTCTAGTCCGAACTGTGGAAAGTCCGAGGAACTTTTCACTCATAGCTTTTTATCAAAGTTTTGACGGATGGAAAGAATCATGATCCAAATCACACAATTCCTGAAGTTAACAAAATCCCGTTTCTTGGACTTATTTCCCAAGGATATGGGACCATTTGGTTTTTTGACGAGTCCTCTATTTACTCTTTTTTTTGTAAACAAAATTGAATATATAAATAATAAATATTAAACTTTTACTTTACTTGTTCCTTCTTTTTATGATTATTTGACAAGATCTAAGAAAATCAGAAGAAAAATGGGAGATCTATGCCAAAGGGTTTTAGAAAAAGAGGTTAAAAGAGAAAGCGCGAAACTTAGTGATGGAAAGAATGTATAGAAGGTGCATGACGAAATTCATTTTGAATAATTCGAGGGGGGAGGAAGAGCTCTTAAGTAAATATTCTAGCCTCTCTCAAACTAAGAAGGTGACTACATAATATTCTAGCATGTCCCAAACTAGGAAGGTGATTACATTATATTCTAGTACGTCCCAAACTAGGAAGGTGGCTACATTATATTCTAGCCTCTCTCAAACTAAGAAGGTGACTACATAATATTCTAGCATGTCCCAAACTAGGAAGGTGACTACATTATATTCTAGTACGTCTCAAACTAGTAAGGTGTCTAAATAGTATTCTAGTACGTCCCAAACTAGGAAAGGGACTACATACTGGAGGGATCGGAAGTTTGGACATGAGAAAGGGAAGTTAAAAAGGCACCGAGGATAGTCCTGTTTGTCTAGATCTGGGCGAGACAAATGTTGTGTAAGTTAGAAAAGACAGAAAATAGCTGTAAACACCGAATGAAGCTTCACTCAGCCAAGTTTTGAAACTAAAAGAGTGAAATAAAGAACCAGGATAAGAAAAAATAGGAAATTTTATTTTACGACATCCTATTGAAAAAAATATCCCTTGCATTTATTAGTAATATGAAGAAAACGACTTTTAAGATTCTACCAAATAACATTTATTGAAGCAATGGTCTTTCTAAGTATATTTGTGAAAATAAATGTATTATTTACAAAGATAATTTCGAAATTGTGATTCAATTAATCATAACTTTGAATTTTCCTCATTTGTTCTCAACCCTTTTTTTTTTCCTCCTTTGAGTTTTAAACAATGATTTAAAAACATTCAAAAACTACAAGTCTTAGCAATTTATACTTGGTAAAATGCTTTAAGCTTGGCCACAGGGTGTACACAACGTGAGCGTGCGCTTCATCAGTTGACACAAACACACCTGTAAAACAAAATCATCGTGGTAAATAGACAGCCAAAAAGAGTGTTGTTTAATTAAACCCTAGATATAGATACATACGTGACGTTCTAGCACCTATACAACTTCAGAGCTTGTGGTTGACCAGGAGGTCCGCTAGGGAAGACCAAGGTGAACACTACGCCGACATGTTGGGGCAAAGCCTCATTTTACTTGAGCGGGAATATTGTCCTCTTTGTCATAGCTAGAATAGGGCTACCATGAAAGAGAGCGGAGCACCCATCTATGGAAAACAGGGCAATAAAAAAGAGGCTAATTGTATCGAGAGTGAAGTCACGGTCCTAAAGTGTCATCTCCTTCCTCTATGGACGGCACTGCGTTACGATCAACTCCTTCTTCGCCACCCGGTCGTCACAAATAGTATCCCTGTCCTCACACCTAACTTGAAAGTGAATCTCTCCTCGAGGAAGTTTTGACCCCTTAATCGTTTGTCCTTTGCCATCACCGCATTATTTGTCGCCTGCCGACCTCTGGCCTTAGAAGTTTCCATTCTTTAGACTTCTACTCTCTATCCTCCAATATAAGTTATACTCTCCTATTTTACTCCCACCCTTATTAAAGCACGCAAAGTAATTATTGCAAACAAATACTAGTTTATCATTATTATTACTCTCCATCGCGGTGAGTGATATTCGATGCTAATTCCAGAGTATTCATAGATTTCCATTTAATCCTTGCCTCGCAACGATCGAGTTTCATTCGCTGCAATCTAAGCCATCCGCTGACCATTTTCCCCCATTCGCTTATAAATACGCTTTTAAAATGCTGAAGAATCTGCATCCAAGAGAAAAAAATACTCTCCTCGCGTTACTCCCCCCACCCTCCAAAAAAGGAAGTCTAGCAGGTGTAGCATGGGAAACCATGGTGCAGCTGGCATCTCGTGGAATGTGTGCCCGATCTCCCTACAAATTTTCTGGAGGAGATGCCGTTGTTGATTTTCGCTCCTTAGCTATAGGTTTGTTGTTTTTATAGTAAATTTTAAGATCTATTCCTGGCGTCACTTTGTTTTACACAAGCAATCATAGCAACAAATCTCGCTTTTCCACTGTCAATCTCCAATTTGATATCATATCCAATGATACAGCAAAAGATCCATAAGTCAAGTCACTCGAAGTCTGCATCTTGTGATATGGGTGAATGCTTAATGACTTTCGCCACATAGGTGAAATAAGTGATGAATTTGAAACCATTTAGCTACTTTTGGCTACTTTGAAGCCACATGGCGTTAATGTAGCCATGGCTTAATTAACTTCTCAAGCGAAAAGTGGCTGCTGGATCGAATTAAGGCGAAGGCTTATTTTTGACCTTTCTCTAAGGTCACCTCGAGGCTCTTGAATATTCTAAATATTATAGAATCGAAAACAGAAAAGATCATTAGAGCAATATAGTGTAGGAGGCAAAAAATACCTTTCATAGCCAATATGTCTAATGCTATTTCTATCTACTTCAATTCTATCTCTTTCAACCATGTTTTCAATAGCCTTTGATCGCACCTGTATGTGAGGCAGAAATGATAGATGCACCCTTGACCAAAAGTACAAATCGCCGTATGGAATCTTTCATACATTGTGATTATCCATGTGGTGAATGGATTCAGTATACACTTGAAATAGGTTGCCTAAAAATAGGTAATTTCAGGGGCGCCAATTAGTTATTTGGTCTCCAGTCCGTCCAGAGGAACATAAAAATAAAATGAACATCGCTTAAAGAGACCTCGTTCCGTAAAAGCTGCTCACTGCAACGATCGAAGGAGTACTCAAGACTGGATTAGAAGGAAAGTTGATTTCAAACACTTTATTGCTGCCGATATCGTATCATTTCCTTTATGTTCAGACGATGATCAGCCATTGATCGCTGTATCGTCTCATATTCCTTCAGAAATTAAACTTTACAACTGAAAACTGATGAACTATATAATTTTACCTAATATAGAGCAGGGAAAATAAAATAAAACGAAATTGCGTTAAACGAGGAGAGGAAAATGGGATAAATAAATGTTCATGAGAAATATCCTGCTGCGCTTCAAACGTAACATCATTTTTACCTTTAATAACAAAGGGAAAGTTAGAAACCGAATAGAGAAAACACTTGCCCGCTAGCGCCACTTCAAAGAAACACGAACGCTACATGCTAAGAATAACACATACCGACTTGGATGCGGAAACGAAATTGTAGAATAGGTGAAACATTGAAGGGTTTGAAGAGGAAATAGTTAAGACAGAAGGCCAGAAGGGACGAAGGAGGATGGATAAAGGATGGGTTTAGATGGGGCGAGAATACCTGGCAAAAGGAGAGTAGATGAACTTTGATCATCGACAAGAGTAAGATTCCAAACTCGAGCCTTGGACATCGGCTAGTGAAAAATTCTTGGCGAGGCCTTTGCCACCAAGTATATGAGAGGATATATCGATAAAATTGGATTTTAGGGACCGCAACATATTTTTAGATAGACATGGCACCAACATCTTTGGTATGCGAACTCCAAGCTGGATATGTGCGTGAGTGAGTACACACGCGTGTGGTAAATTCCTCCCGGGGAATTACTTAGTATTATCGGTGCTCGCTTAAGTGCTACTCAAAAGTTATTTTTCATTTCGTTTGACGAGAGGGTATAAAAATGCTCTTCGAGAAGTCTGGGTATGCCATACACTCAACGCACCCAAATTCTGGGGGTAACTTTTGACAAGACCCTCAGGTTCAATATACACCAAAACATAATACAAGCAAGAGCCTCACGAACGAACGCATCGCTGGGTAGGTCTACTCTGTGAGCAAAAGACTAAAGCTACATCTATACAAAGCACTCGTGCGACCTATTCTCACGTAGCCCCCACTGTCACTCGTAGCCGCGAGTGACACGTGGAAGAGGAATGCTCAACGCATTCAGAACTCTGCTCTGAAGCGCTTGCCGTTCGCCGCTGTACTCGAGAATGGACGCACTAAACAACAACAACAACAAACTAGCTTCTCTCAACACCTACGCTCACACCAGACTCAAAAAACAACTCGATAAACTCACCACAGACCCACTATACACGGCGTTACACGTAAGAAGGTACACGATGGCGCCGCGATATCCCGCGGCCCACGAACAACCGCCACCCGTACCGTTCTTGCATAAACCAGTGGGCATCATGAATAACGCGTTTCCAACTGAGCAGACAGCCTCCCGCTCCTGACCTGCCTCCAACCCTCGTCCAGTCCAAAACCACATAACCAACGCTGCCACAACAACACAACGCATTGGTGTATAGTCACCGACCTATCAACTCTCGCTATCTTTTCTTAAATGTTTTCCGCAACCCTCCTCTCTGACTACCTGACCGCTAGTAGCACATACAGCGGTCCCTCTCTGTCCTTTCCATATACATAACGTAACGTCTGGGTAGGCTAGTTTTCTTTTTACCCTAACAGAGACAGGACCAAGACCGGTGAATTTGCCTGTGGTTGCACATAAGCGTTCTAATAAGGAAAAACAATTGAGCATCGCACAAACATGAAACTGGTAAGGAATTCCTTTGGGAGGCCGAACATACTGAAATTGCTTACTCGCGTGTAACTCTTTACATCCTCAACCAGAAAGTATACCTGAGATTTAGCAAAAACTAATTAGCATCCTTCCTTTTATTTTTAAAGTTATTACTAAGTTTGAACTCTTGTGATCCCAACTACTTCGCTCGTGATAATCCCACACAATGAAGTAAAACACTTTTAGGGATCAAAGCTTTGAATTGCTTAGTAAAATCTCTTTTGGTTTTGGTGAATTCCTAACAATAATATCGGGTGCAAACTACCGATCTTGGGTAGTCTTAAATGGACTTCACTGTTTCAAGGTTCGACACTAAATGAGGATTTCACATTTTCCATTTGCCTTTGAATCTCAGGCTCGAAGCTCTAATCGGAGTGTTTCATTTTCCAGGTCAACTTTGGTAGCTTCCTTCTGGTCGTCTTGTTCGCCCTCCTGGGATTTGCGAAAGCTTACCCTGAACCAGAACCCGCACCCATACCAGACCCCGCCCTAGGACCCAATCCGCACTACTACGGACCCCACTGCCACCGTGTATGCCACTGGCGCTGTCATTCTCATTGAACTTTTCTCACGCCACATTAAGGAGACGACCCAACTCAATCACACAGCTTCATCATTATATTGTCTGACCCGGCCATTCTGCCATATGAGATTTAGGCTCAAAGAATTAAGGGTCTAAATCAGAGACTGATTTATTTGAACAAAATGATTCATTTTTATTTTTACTGCTAAAAACGAAATGTTTGGAAATAAAAATAATATAGATAAAAATTTGACCTTTTATTTCTTTTAACTATTATATATAGGTAAGTAGAGAAGTATGGACTGGTAGCCATACCTCAAACAAAATCTACCTGAGTCCTCTGACAACACAATGTTAAGGCGAGATGAGACGGCCTTTAAATAAGCCTCTTTACCACCGCTGACTTGCAGTCAGGTCGATGATTCATCCAAAGGCTAAGGGGCCATACCCTAAAAGAAATATGGCCCCCAAGATAGGTCTAGTAGGCCACTATGGTATTTATTTGTGCCCAAGAAACGCATGAGGTTAACATAACATAACATAACATAAAATAATTTCACGGATGTCAAAAGCCACAAGGGCCTATCAAAGGTCATCCGCATCCGTCAAAACCCACCCATAGAATGCATCCATAGGATTGAGTCAGATCATCCATCTACAATATACAATTTAAAAAATCCATTGGATTGTGTCAGATCATGCATCTACAATGTACAATCTAATCCGTCCATGCGAGAAGGTTGTTTCGGACGAGTACGCCAACCGACAGACAGGCACTATCGACCAATTAGAAAGAGCGAGATCCACAGCTAAAATTCACGGTTTCTCCGTTTTCCTTTGAAGTTAAACGTTAGTTTATACAAAAGGCTTCTTGAAATTTCCTTTTTTGGTGAAGTGGATAGTTGCCTTCTCGTATGTGTAACGCTCCTGATGAGAGTTGAGGAACTCCAGGAGACTTCTATAGAGGATTAAGAAACCGCATTGACTAGAACGTTATCATTTATCATATATATATATATATATATATATATATATATATATATATATATATATATATATATATATATATATATATATATATATACACTCATACGGAGCTTAGTAGTGAAGTCTGCATTTAATATTGAGGAGAAATTCCAGAGCCACCAGAAACATGCAACATTATGTAGTTTTCCACACAACGTTTCGAAGTTTTCATCTTCAGGCTAAAATACAAGATTACTAAAATTAATAAATAAAGAGAATATGAACAGGGAGTGGTCAAAAAGACATTAAAGTGCTTTGAAAATCACTAATTACAAAATACTAATGTATTTTGTAATGTATTTTTTTAAATTGACCAAAGAGAATAAGTTCTAAATTTGTTTAAAATAGGAGATACGAACAAGCAGAAGTAAAATAAGCTTTAAAAAGGACTAAAAAGAAAAAACTAGTTAAGATAAAAACTTTAAGGGGAATAAAAAACTGGAGTTTTATTTAAATTGACCCCTAACATTTGGCCCCTTAGCTCCCCAAATCTCAATCTATTGGGCTACTATGTATGTAGCGTAGATGAGAAAGAGGTTATTGAGCACCCTCATAACATAAAAGAATCCCTAAAAGCCTCCATAGTCAGAGTAATGTCCAATATGAACAAGAACCACTTGATCCTAGCATGTGGCCGATTCAGAGATCGCATTGAAGCCGTTATCGAAGCTGAAGGAGACTTTAGTGAATAAAATTACAAAACAAAATGTTTATTCTTATCTTCTCAACTTTTTAAGCACAAAGACATTAAATATAAAAAGCGGCTGTTGCCGTGTGGAAAATTTGCATAAAAATGGAACCGTTTGTAAAGTGAGGTAATTTGAGAGAGAGACAGAGACAGACAGGAAGAGAGAGTGAGATAGAAAAGAGTGGGGGATCAGAAACAGAGAAAGAGAGATAAACAGAAACAGAGAGAGAAAGAATGCCGCTGCTACTCCTAGTGATGGTGGTAGTGTAGTACTCGTGGTGGTGGTAGTGTAGTAATAATGGTGGCAGTAGGGTAGTAGTAGTAGTGGTGATGGTGGTGGGTGTCGTAGTAGTGGTGGTGTTGTAGAAGTGATGGTGGTAGTGGTAGTAGTTGTGGTGGTGTAGTAGTGCTGGTGGTAGTGGAGGTGGTGTAGTGGTGGTGGTGGTAGTGATGTAGTAATAATAGTGTTGGTGATGTAGTAGTGAAAGTGGTGTTGGTGGTGCTTGTGGTAGTGGTGGTGGTACTGATGCAGTAATAATAGTGTTGGTGGTGCTTGTGGTAGTGGTGGTGGTACTGATGTAGTAATAATAGTGTTGGTGGTGTAGTAGTAAAAGTGGTGTTGGTGGTGGTAGTGGAAGTGGTGAAGTAGTAGTAGTAGCCAATAAAAAAAAACTATTCAATTCGAATATTCAATAAAACGATGTACACACATCAATATAAACACTAAGATTCTTTTATGGTTCAATATACGAACAAGAAAAGTTGTCTGGTCACTGCAGCTGGAATGGTCGACGTGTGAAGGGGAAGTAATACCCTAACAGACACGATCGGAGGAAGGCCTTTCACCTCGTTAATCGACCAAGTCCAACTAGTACAAACCTTCATATTGCGGGAAATAAACGTTAAAAGATTCCCTACAGCGGTGAAGAAGGTTGAAACGACATAAACTGGTCAATAAGCACCAAAAAAAAACATTGTGTAAATGCCAGTTTATCCTGTAAACAAAGGAAGTGTGTGTATTTAGATTCTACGTATCCAAGTAAACCAACCATTTATGTTTATATATGGCTTATATTTTCCGGCTGGGGTGAAATATTACCCATTAAAAAAGTAAGACTTAGGAACGACTTAAAAAACGTACTTAAAATTATATAGAGGGCCATTCGCTTTCAAAACAAGTACTACAAATATATACTTATCAAAATAGCTACCTAAGGACCATTAGATTGACGTGATTATTAAGTTAGCTAATTTAAAAGGAAGAGTCGAATTTTTTTTTATACTTCAACCAGTTATTGACATAATTCGCGCTTTCCTAATTTCGCATGGCAGAGTATCAAATGCTTTTGAGAAAGATAAGCTAAATTCCAACGCTTTGCAATTTGCTTTAGTCTCATTATATTAAGATGTATTTTTATGGAAAAATCAATCCGATTACGTATTTTTGAATACAACCATTGCTAACTTAACTGCTTATAAATTCGAGACCATTAGTCCACAATCAAAAACTTATTACATCTCATAATTTTGCACCCTATTTTTATGATAGCATAGAAAAGAATAATAAGATTTTCAGATTTCGAAAGTTTTGAATAATAGAAAGTAATTTTATTTACTGTCAATATTTGTAGTGTTAGGCTATATTCATGCCATTTGCAATTGGATTTGCATGTTGCTATCAACTTTGGCAATAAATTCTGTGCAATGGCATTCTATTGTTGCCTTCGCATTGCTGATTGTTGCAATTTATGACCCCCTCTTCCCCAGTCATGTTTTGAGGTTCTGAGCGGGAAGTTGACGTGATGGCGGTTCTCCAAGGGATGGGGGGGGTAACGTCCTGTCCAGGGGAGAGTATTTCGGCCACACGAAGACGAGGAGGGAACGAGGAGGGCTTCTACAGGAGTTTATGAGTGGAGTCGGAAAAATCGCTCGGTGGCGATCGTCAAATGGAAATACCTCACTGGCTGGGCTAATTCCAACGACACGAAAAGTTCAGCCGTCACTTTGCTTCGTTGTTAAGCACCTGACTTGGAACTAGGAGGAATGCTTCTTGGATCCTGGCGGGACTCCTCAACTCTGTATCTCCCACCTGGAATACGAGCCCTATATATCCGAGGCTTTCCCCGCAGGGTGATGGGGGGGAAACATGGGGTGTTTTGCCAGCGCTACTCTCGAATGGCCTCGAACCTTCACGCCCAGGCGATTCTAACCCACGAAAAGGTAGTCCGGGGTGGACGTGGTTCGAGACTACCACTTTTGGACGGGGGAGAGGCGGGGTGCTTACCAATTTAAGCCTAACCAAATTCTAGAATTTTCTTTAACGCATGGACGTCGCTTCCGTGCTGGAAAAGAAATTCCACGTGGAATTCCCCCACACATCTCCGAAAGATGATGCTTTACAGAGCAGTTGCGTAGGAAAGGATCATTCCACACATCGAACCAAAATTATCAAGGGTCTAGTGAAATTCTGATCTGCTACGACAGGTGTACACACACACAAAAAAAAAACGTGAATCTGAGCTCAGCGGGGAATTTACGGACATAAGCCTTAAACGGGTCAATTCTAGAGACAATTTAACTAGCAAAATTTTAAACTAAAAAAATCACAGGAGAACATTGGCGACATTTCAATGGAACCCCCCCAAAAAGGATGCAATTAAATGGAGGCATGAATATGGGACTAATGACTAAACAACTTAGTGGACCTAAAAAATCATAATTAAGAACATTAATGAGATAATATATACATAAGGGATTATAATATCAGCAAACTTTTGCCAAGCATTTAACCTCTAGGTTATAGGAGAAATACCATATTTACAGTTATTTAATTTAGTGGCTTATCGGCTTTTTGTGCCACCGGGTTACGGCTCCAATTACCTGCAACACAGTTGTCACTGCTGCGGACATACAATATTTCAAACTGATAATGTTGGAGTATCAGCAACCACCTCATGATGCGCCCATTCTGACTTTTTGTATTGCTCAGAAACGACAAGGGGTGGTGGTCTGTTTACACTACCAAACGCTTTCCTATTAAATACATACTGAACTTGGTAACCCCCAGACTATTGCCAAAGCCTCCCGTTCTATTACTCAATAATTTCGCTCGCGTGGTAAAAGCTTTCTACTCGCGTAAGCTACCTTGTGGCTGACTCCGTTGTCAGCATATTGAAAGAGGACGCATCCAATTCCTTCATCACTGGCATCGGTCCTAATGCCGAAAGACTTAGTCGGGTTCGGGAGCCTCAGAATGGGAGCGGACGTTAGCTGCTTCTCTAGCTGATGGAACCTTTCGGAGGTTTGGGGGCTCATCTCATTTTTACCGATCTTGAATCCCAGATACTTAATCGTATCATAAGCGAAGTGGCACTTAGTAGGCCCAAGGGTGAGCCCGTGCTCACGAAACCTATTGAGTAGGGCGCGGAGAGCGATGAGGTGTTGGTCCCACGTAGCGGTTGCTACATACAGGTTGTCAAAATAAAAAGAGATGTGGGGCAGCCCGTCCACGATCCTTCGCATCATTCTGTTATAATTGCTGCATGCAGTGACTAACTAGCCCAAAGGAGAGTCGTTTGAACTGCATGAGGCCCTTATATGTGGGAAAGGCGGTATACTTGCGGGCGTTTTGACGAAGGGGAATTTAAGGGTATGCCTTAAAGAGGTCTAATTCGGAAATGAAGTTCATTTCCTAAAAAAATGGAGATTTTCATCTATGAGGGAAATGGGTTCTGCGTCGAACACCGTTACCAAATTCAGCTTGCGAAAATCAACGCACATACGGAAAGTGTGGTCGTGTTTGCAAACCATAACAATAGGGGAGCAATAATCGGACGCTGAGGGTTCTATTATATCCAACGCTACCAGGTTATCCACCTCTTCGTTGAAAGCTTTCTTAAGGTGAATGGGGATGGGATATGGCTTGGAGCGGACGGTTTCTTGGGTAATAAGGACAATGTCGTGCTCAAATTGATTAGAGCAGCCGGGGGTGTTAGAAATGACATCGTCGAATCCGCTCAGCAACTGCTGCAGCTGACTCTTGGAGTAGGGAGCTAGCCGGGGCAGACGTCAAGTGCGGTCACGTCCGATGGATTTAGAAATTCGGGTAGTGACGAAAGGAGATATTCATTATCTGACTCAATACAAACTATTTGGACGACGTTGAGGGGGCCAGCGAGGTATGCTGCTTCCAACGGGAATTCTTCGTTTGGGGCTACAAAGTTGTGGGTACCTGCGCGCTGGTGGTACCCTTTTAAAATATTCAAGTGGAAAACCTTCGCCCCCGCCGGAGTACGGATGAGGTAATCCACGGGTCATCTAGCCTCAAGGACGGGGTAGGGTCCCTTCCACTGGCTAAGGAGTTTGTTGATTTCCGTGGGAAGTAGTAACAGCACCTCCGCGCCAGGCTTGAATTTTTGTTCTCGTGACTTAAGGTCAAAGTAGGTCTTATACCTCTCTAAATTCACGTCCGCGTTCTTATAGGTTAGATCAGCACACTCTTTTAACCTTTTTCTCAAATCCAGGAGATAATAGTAGGAGGTCTGTATTTTCTTGTCCAGTTGGGGATTAGTAAAGAGTTCGTTGAGGATGCTGAGGGGGCCGCGCACGTTCCGTCCGTACAAGAGCTCGAAAGGGGCGAATCCAGGGGTTCTATGATGGATCTCTTTGCACGCGAATAGGGCAACCGGCAAGTATCGCTGCCATTCTCGGGGCTGGTCAATGCAGAGCCTTTTGAGGACTGATTTGAGGGTCCCGTTTAATTTCTCGCACATACCGTTCCACCCTGATGGTAAGGAGTGGTAAACAAAGGCTTTACCATCAGTAGCTTGCCTACATATTCCATGAGTTCGGAAGTAAACTGTCTCCCTCGATCTGACAGTACCTCCTTGGGAATTCCCACGCGCGAGAATATGGAGATCAGTGCTTCGGCGCACGTGATACTATCAATCTTCTTGAGGGGGACTGCTTCTGGGAAACGGGTAGCGAAGTCTACCAAGGTGTGGACGTAGAAATGTCCTTCACTGGAAGGGAGGTGAATAGGGCTAATCAGGTCGATGGCCACTCGGGAGAAGGGCTCGGTGATGATTGGGGCCTCTCTGAAGGGGGCTGGCTTAACCCGCCCTTCCGCGGACGTCTTTTGGCAGATATCACATGACCGACAATATTCGGCAATATCTTTGGCTGCACCTGGCCAAAAGAAATACTTGAAAACTCGTTGCGCGGTCTTATTATGGCTAAAATGGCCTGCGAATAAACTGAAATGGGAGAGCTTCAATACTTGCGGGACGTATTCACGGGGAACACACAAGGCATGTGTTTCTTGGTCTGTAACGTCTGAGCAGGCACGATACAATAAGTCCTTCTTCACAAGATACGACACTTGTTTGTTACCTCGGGTGGACTCACGCTCGAGGGTTTTAGTTTTTTCCTAAAGGGGGAGAGAGTTGCGCACTCCTTCTGGGCGCGGGCAAACTTGTCACTTCGGAGGGCTTGGAACTCCGGGTTGATAGGAGTTTCCAAGTGAATGGGTGCATGGGATTCCAGGGCTGCTTGTGTACGGGTAATCACGGGCTGTGCCACGGGATGGTCATGGATTACGGGGCTCTAAACAATCAAAACGAAACAGAACTGGATTGGGGCCGCTATCACTTCGGCCCAACCGGACATATAGTCACACTCGATGTGACAACGAGTTACTAGGAAACGACTGGCCCGGCCAAGGTAGTCGTGGACCACCGCAAACTTCTTGTGGTCGGGCCAACAGGAAGGAGTAGGTCCTCAGACACTATGATGCAGGTGCACCCGGTGTCACGGACGAGGGTGGATACTCGGCAACCGTTCACGGTTCCGTTCTCGAATTTCAATTCACCAGGGTTGTTCTCATTAAAGAGGCAGTTTACCTGATGGTCCGGAACTTTGGCGGGCGAGGGAGGATTGGGGGTCTCCTGAGGCGACGGAGGAGGAGCAGGGGCGGCCCAGATTTAGTGCACTTGGTGGGACTAAGAGTTTGCGAATCGGGAGTTTTGAGGACAGTTCGTGCGGTAATGGCCGGGAACTACGCAGGTGCAGCAGATGATCGGGTTCTTTTGGTACGGCACAACCGGGGAAGAAGAAACGAGGGGCTTAACGTCTCGGTGTTAAGATGGATGAAAGTTTCTTGGCTTCGAGGGACTAGGAACTTTGGTAAATCTTAGAACCAATTTAGGAGGGGCCTTAAGACCATAAAATTTAGTTTGGGGGGTGATTGGGGAACCTTTTTAACATACTTAGGGTATAAATTGTGACTACCCGCGTAGACATCGGCCTCTTCCAAGCACTCCTTGAAAGTAGCACAACGTTTATCCTTAATGAAGGCGCAGATTTCGAGAGCTACGGCAGCTAAAAGCTGATCCCTAAGGAAGAAGTCCAGATGGGACTCGTGGACATGGGGAATCTTGCACGCATCCAGCCAACACTGAAGGTGTCTAAGGAGGATGTACCAGTGTTGTCGAAATGTTTGACCAGGGCAGATCCTTTCCTGGCAGAATCGGGAGCTGTAGAATTCGCAATTCATATGAACAGCGGCTAACAATTCGGACTTTAACGTGGAATAGTCCAAAGTTGCTCCCGGGGGAAGGGATACGAAGATATCCCTTAACAGGGCGTTTAGGAGGGGGAGTAAGCAAGCGACGCCATCATTTTTGAGATCCCATCTATTGATCTGTAAAATTCTCTCAAAATGGGTAAAAAATGACCCAAAGTCCTCTTCATCATTAAAAGCGGGAAGTTTGACTGAAGGAGTTTGGGGAATTTCAGCCCGGGAACCGATGGACTGAGAATCCATTTGATTTCGGCTCATTTTCAGTTCATGCTGCCTAATTTGTTCACGTTCTTCCATCTCCATTTTGTTCTTCTCCATCTCCATCTTCAGTTTGTTCTCCTCCATCTCCATCTCCATCTTCATTTTATTCTCCATCTCTGTTTTTCTTATTTCCTCTTCACTTCGCTCTGCCCGTTCGCTCCTCTCTTCTTGCTGTACGTAATTTAGCAGGTCTTTGCCCGAAAGACCTAACATTTCACTGTGACTCTTGAATTTTTCGAAGGATGACATTGTTACGCAGTTAACTGAGGGAACACTGAGACGCGAACGAGCTAGGACACTACTTACGCGAAACAAATACTCGAATATTCGTGAAGGCCTTGTTCACAAAAAAAATATGATACAGCTACCTACCTCTGCTGTTTATAAGCGGGAAAAAAATAAAATGGTCCTACCAGAATTACGACACCAAAGACCTTAACTCTTTTGGATTAATAACAAGGAGAGTCTCCAAAATTCAAACACAATAAAAAAAATTAATTACCTGGGATCCAACACAGAATCTAAATAGATTAACGTTCCACTGCTCTTCAATTAACTTGAAATTGCCTTCTGCCAGTACAATACAAAAATTAAAATAAAAGGGATATACGTGAATAACGAGAGAACTTCTAATGTTGAAATTAAAATGACACGGGTTCGTAAAAAACCCACACCTGACACCAAAATTATACAATATGTATATTAATAAATATATATGTCGTGGTGTTACATTACATATATTATATCAATACTATATTATATTTATGGAGAAGGGACTAAGAACTTAAAGGCGAACCGACAAAGGGGCGGAACGCCACGAGTTTCGACGCGCGGAGCAGCGAGAATAGAGTTTAAAACGAGGTCAAGTAAAATTTGGGCAATGTACAAAAATATAATGTACAAAAATATAATTTTACTTACATAAAATAAGAGAATCAATGGGCAAAATTATATTGGTAAATGAGGGGGGGAATTGCAGAGTTATGCATCCGACTCTGAAGTTAGAAATTAATGCTTTACAGAAGGAGACTATTCCAATGGGGAGGATTAACTCAAATGGGTTGCTGAAGGAGAAGAGGGGTTGGCTTACGGTGGATTCTGGGTGAGACGTCAGGTTAAGGTTTCACGGATGTCTTCTGCAGGCAATAAACGTGAGGTCGAGGGCACTCGGAGCTTCTGAGCGGGAAGTTAACGTCATGACGGTTCTCCAAGGGGGGGGGGGTAGCGGTAACGTCCGGTCCAGGTGAGAGTATTTCGGCTACCCGAAGACGAGGAGGGAACGAGGAGGGCTTCGACAAGAGTTGATGAGGGGAGTCGGAAAAATCGCTCGGTAGCGATCATCAAATGGATATACCTCACTGGCTGGTCTAATTCCAACGACACGAAAAGTCCAGCCATCACTTTGCTTCGTTGTTAAGCACCTGACTTGGAACCAGGGGGAATGCTTCTTGGATGCTGGCGGGTGTTTGGCCAGCGAAACTCTTGAATGGCCTCGAACCTTCACGCCCAGGCGATTCTAACCCGCGAAAAGGTGGTCCGGGGTGGACGTGGTTCGAGGCTACCGCTTGTGCATGGGAAAGGGGGAGGGGGGCTTACCAATTTAAACCTAACCAAATTCTAGAATTTTCTTTAACGCATGGACGTCACTTCCATGCTGGAAAAGATATTCCACGTGGAATTCCCCCACATATGTTATTGTGCAATTATAGCATGATATGCTCTATACTCCAGCATTGGGATTGATTGGACGCAGTCTAGTCAAGGATTTTCGAATGGTATTAGAATATTTGAATGTAATATTTATGTTATTTCCGTTCGCATATGATTTTAGGGGGGCCAGGCTGGAGCATATGGGAAATTAATACATTTTTTTAAGATCGTCCCTTCGTGGTGTGCAGATGGCATAGAAGTCTTTTCGTGCTTTCGAATGGCATCTATTTATGAGGTGAATTGGGGATTTTAGTTCAATGAAATTGCAGATAAGGTGGTTAATTTCATCCTGAAGGAAGATTGGGTCGCACAATCTATAGGTTCAGATAAAGAGGGAAGAAATAACAGATATCTTAACGGATTTGTCACGTTGTAGGGGTGCGAAGATGTATAAGAGAAAAACTTCCTTCCAAAGCGAGAATATAAATAGCCCATTAAATTACCAAGTACGGACGGACTTGGCCGTAGCGTGACGGCAGAGTGCTGGCTTCTGGATTCAAAGACCCGAGATCGATCCCACAGTCCACAATTTTTAAAGGAGAAGATCCCAGAAGAAAACGGAAAACGCCTTATGGACAACACAAGAAATCGACTCAAGAGAAAACCGATGTCAAGGAAAACGGAAATAAAAAACGACTTCAAGGGCTAACTCGTCTCAACGCATCAATAATTCACGAAGAAAACGGAGATCACGGAAAACGCTTCAAGGAAGACTCAAGATAAATGGATCGCCTCCAGAAGAAACCGGAACTCAAAGGAAAACGGAAATCAAGGAAAATGACTTCAAGTGCTAACTCATCAAAATCATAAAGAATCAAGAACTCATCTCAAATCAACAGGGAATCACCTCATCAAGAATTTGGAAGGAATCATCACATCAAGATAAATGCAATTTAATATGAAGATACATCAAGAAAAGAAGATCAAGAATTAACCCAGCCAACTTAAAGAGGAAAGAATCTCAGCCAATAAGAATATATAAGAGTCAGATACATGGAAGTCAATGTTTCAAGGGGCAACTTCAGTCTAGAAGTAATAAATAGATTCGAATAAAGAAATCTCAAGATGAAGAATGACATTGATTAATAAGAAAAGATTTAAGAGAACACGCCCCCCCCAACCCCCATAATTTAATGAGAAAAAATGTATGCAAGCATTTGAATTTATAGGCTTTCGATAGACTGAGCACTGGATATGATTATTTAAACGGTGGAAATTTACGTGCAGAAACGGTAGAGAATTGTTCTGTTCCCATTCTACTTTGAATTTTATCGATGGGTGTTACGAATTCCTGTTGTTGAAAAATTCATTGAAATTGATATTGTCTATGGGCCATGCCGACAGGATGTCGTCTACATATCGGAACCAGATAAGAGTTTGGGAATGGATCCTAGGAAGGAGGGTCATTTCATAGTTTTCGATAAATAGATTGCATAAGATGGGGGAAAGGGGGTTACTTATACTTAGGCCATATTTTTGGCGAAAAAACTTATCTTCAGTTGAAAATACATTATTCGTTACACATAAGCGCAATAATTTAATAATTTTAGGGATAGATAAAAGTAGGTTAATATCTAAATTGGGAAGAAATCTCGATAGTACGTCAAGCGCTTTATCGACCGGGACTTTTGTAAACAAACTATTTACGTTAAAGCTTAACCGTTTTTGACCACTGAGGTCAAGATTTATAATCTTGGAAATAAGGTCCGATGAGTGGATAATATGTGAGTGAGAGATTTTACTCACCGCATTTGATAAGATTCCAGCCAGCCATTTGGATAGCTTATAACTATGGAAGCCAATGCAAGAGATAATTGGGCGTAATGGGATACCTTCTTTATGGGTTTTCGGTAACCCGTACATGTAGTGAAGGGAGGGGTTGATTGCTTTGAATTTTTTGGTTAATTCAGATTTGGAACCTAAGATTTTGGGGATGGCGTCATTAAAAGATTTCGTCTTGTTGTTCAGGGGATTAGAATTTAAAATTTCATAGCTAATGTTGTCACTTAAGAGATCATTTAATTTGTGTGAATATTGAGTTTTAACCGATAAAAAAAAACAAATTATTGTGATGGATAAAACTTAATCGCTTCTGAAGATACGGAAAGTAAGGGTTAACCGAAGTCTGTGTAAGTTCCCCCAAGGCTGCACACGATAAGTCCAAATCGTATGTGGCCACGAGTGTGAATTGCGGAGAGCCGCACCCCGCTTCACGAAGCAATGTGGTGCGTATCTCCTTGAGAAGAAAATTCTGGCCCTTCAGGCCCAGGATCGTCTCTAATTTCGCGAGGTTGAGGACTTGGTCCTGGCGGGCCCAGCTCTGCCTGGGATGCCTGATGCCTGAATATTAAGAAATAAACTCTCTGCTCCTTGCCCCTCCAGAGCCTACGAGAACGGTCGTTTCCGCACCAATTCGGAACCCTTCTGCGGGTTCTACCCACCCCGGGCGCTCCCCTACTAGAGCTGGTGGCATAAAAGGTTTACACCCACCCCTAGCTACGACCCGGGTCCCCTTCTCATTCCCCCAGCGTTACCGTTTTCCGTAAGGCAAAACGGCCGCGTGCCCCCACCGAGTCGTTACACTTACAGGAGGCAAGACCCCTGATGTTAGTCGTGAGGTCATCTTCCGGGGTTCTTAAAGCTGTCCCCGAAAGGAGGACAGCACTAAAGGAACATTGGATCCTTCGCCCATACCCAGTAGTAGGCTGGGTGGATCAGAGGCGATGGATCCTCCAAAAGAGGGACTCCCGCCTCCGAAGCCGCACCGCCTGCCTAAGGATTTGAGGTGGAGGAAGGGACAGACTTGCATGAGAGCCCAACCTCCCGTCATAAGTCCTAGAAGCACTTTGTCCAGCAAACAGCGCTCGGAGTTCTGCCTCCGGGAAGCGTACGGCCATTCTAGTGAGTATCTGCTCTTCGAAGAGGGCCTCCGTATCTGCATCTCCACTGAGCAAAGCCAGGAGAGCATATTCCTTCAATGGAATTGTCGCGGACTCCGGGCCAACTAGGAGGAGCTGCGGAGGCTCCTCCCCCCCCCCCCCCCGTTCATCGTTACAGGAGACCATGCTGGGCACGTGCCCCCTGCCCACCCACCTGGAGTATAATGGTTTTGCGACCTCACTATCACGGGATGGGGGCCGGGAAGGAAGATGCGCGAATTACACCCGGCATGATGTCTCCATTCTTCTCTTTGCTTTAGATACCTGCTTTCATGCAGTAGCTGTGCAGTTACCTGGATAGGAGGTATACTGTAGATTCCACCGTCAGCCGACTTCTACGCAAGGGATTCCACCACGTGGTGGAACTGTTGCCAAGGCCCTTTCTCTTGCTCAGAGATCTGAACGGTAGACACCCCCTCTGGGAAGACTACTCGATTAATCTCAGGGGTTAAGTCCATGCCGATCTGATCGACGAGCTGGAGATAGGTGTCGTAAATGTGGATTAATCTAGAAATCGCTGCCCGTGAATTGCTTTATTTTCCTGCCTCGATCTATTTTTCTGCTCTGCGGATGCACAGCTTGACTTTGGGTGGGGGGTGGTCGATAACCTCAATGGTAGTGATAACTTTGCCATTCAAATATCATTTTCTTGGCCACTGCCACCCGAG
Organism: Ceratothoa steindachneri; assembly: GCA_963969495.1. Lineage (NCBI taxonomy): Eukaryota > Metazoa > Arthropoda > Malacostraca > Isopoda > Cymothoidae > Ceratothoa > Ceratothoa steindachneri. Next base: position 107,635,157 of record OZ018320.1, read on the forward strand.
AGCCCGCCCCGGTGCTGCTTGGCGCGGGCGCGGGCGCGGTGGTCCGCATTTTAGGAAATGATTAAGTTCTCTATCTCAGTCGAGAAGTTCTGTTCTTGTCTGGCAACCTCATCGCCGTGGGGCTAACTACTATTCCTAGAACATCTGGCCGTTTTGCACGCTGAGTGCTCCCGTGGTGGTCATACGAGTGTGATTCGGCCGTCAAACAGAAGCGTTATCCCTACATGCGCTATAAGAGCCCCCGAATGACTCACTGTCGATGAATTTTGTCGAGCTAGAGCTAATTTCTGTTATATTTCGAAGCACGCCTGCCGCTCTACTTGGCGGACATATGTGTCTTCACTTAACAAGAAGAGCCCTCTAGCAGAGGTGTGGAAGCGAGTCAAAAGGATTCGGGGTAAGTTTTCGCAAGACCCCTATCCCGTTCTCCAGGAGAATGGTGTTGTAAATTCTGACCCCACGTCCGTGACGGAATCCTTCGCGACCGCTTTCTTCGCATTCTCTTGCCGGGATGGTGCTCTGCACGTATTCATTGTGCGTCGTGATGTCGCGGAAGGTCACCGACTGAACTTTACCTCCAGAGGCGGAGAACCCTTCAACGACAGGTTTACTCTGAGTGAGGTGCGTTCCGCTCTCGCCTCCTGCACAGACACCGCCCCTGGTCCAGACGATGGCCTTCCTGTTAGATTTGTTCTGGGTAGAGAGTATCCTCCGAGATTCCTGGCGAATTGCTACTGTGCTCGATTTTTCAAAACACTGGAGAGATCAGTCTACTCAGGCCGGTTTCCGCCCAATCTCTCCTGCGTATGCAAGTTGATGGAGAAACTGGTAGATGTTAGTTTATCCTTTTTTTGGGACAGAGGAGTCCATGTCTTATGTACAGTGCGACTTCCACAAGTTCCTCTCCACGTCGGATGCACTTTTTAGACTGGAAAATGCCGTATGCGAGGCCTTCCTTCGTAGACATCAATATGCCACGGTGTTTTTCAATCTGGAGAAGGTTGATGATACCGCATGGCGATACGATATCATGGAGACTCTTCACCTGATGGGGGCGAAGGCACGCATCCCAATCTTTATATCTCAATTTGGCGAGATCGTCGATTCCACGTACGAATGGGGGGGGGGAGCCCCCTCTGGCCCAATGGAGCAGGAAAAGTGTGTCCCGCAATGAAGTGTCCTCAGTGTCACACCTTTTGCCCTGAGCATCAACGGCATCACCTCAGTGTTGCTGACTGCCAAAAGATGTTCTTGCTACGTTCTACGTGGACGACCTTTCGATCTCTTTTGGCGCGGCCCAGATGCCAACTCTGGGGCGTCGAATCCAACAGGCATTGAACTGCGTCTCTCGTTATGCCGAAGCGCACAGGATTCTGTTTCCTTGGCCAAGACTAAGGTGGTGTACTTCTGCCGCCATCCAGGGTCCATCCTGATCCAGACCTGTTTTTTAATGAGGTGAGCTTTGAAGTGGTTGACTTATATTGTTTCCTTTTTCTTGTATTTGACTTCCGCTTCACCTGGGAGGCTCATATTCGCAGCCTTAGGGTCTCTTGTACTCGCGTCACAGATATTCTTTGTTCCGTGACGTTCACCGTCTGGGGCGCTGATAGGGCTACTGCCTATAGTAGGTGTGGGATGTGGCTAAGAGAGAGACCAACAAGTCCTGGTACACAACTAGTGGAGCTTAGATCAAGGATCACCACAGATTTCACCCGGTTAGACAGTAGGACCATCGATAAGGCCTGCAGCAAGTTATGACGACGTCATCTGCCAGCCGTGGTTGAGGCTGTCGTCAATTCCATCGAATAAAATGAATGGTCCAATCCTTTAAGTTTTTAATATGTAACTTTGGTAGATATATCTGTATAAATGAACTATGCTCTATTTTCTTTTATATTTAAGTTAGGCAACGAATTACCCAACGCACTATATATATATATATATATATATATATATATATATATATATATATACAGGGTGCGTAAGGTATTTGAGAACAGATTTATACTTACACAAAAATAACTTTAAAAATATAATCGGAAAGCTCAGCAGAAAAGTAATAACTTTTCTTTAGCTGATTTTTGTCCCGGTGGAGAAACCAGGCTTTCCTTTTTCATTTAAGGCATATTATAATTATTCAATTTTAAAGCAATTCAATGTCTTTTTGACCACTCCCTCTTCATATTCTCTTTATTTATAAATTTTAGTAATCTTGTATTTTAGCCTGAAGATGGAAACCTGTAGTTTTCGAAATGTTGTGTGGAAAATTAAATAATGTTGCATGTTTCTGGTGGCTCTGTATTCACAATCGGGTATGTATGTACTTAGTTTAGTCACATAAATGTCTACATTACTTGCGCACAGGTTGGAGTTTTCTAGAAGTAGACCTTATCTATTTGGTTTTATTTCCTCACATCTGTCTTTGATTTTAGTTTTCTATTTTGGGTCCTTTCGCGGGACATGGACGGAGCATTGCTCTTCTGTCTCACATATACTCGTATATTCCACCTTTGTAAAGTTTTTCATTATTCTTTGATAATGAACTGAACGAGTAGTTCGAAAGTACTCAGAATCCGCCTTTCATTTTCCTGTGAGATTTTTTGCTTATATATATATATATATATATATATATATATATATATATATATATATATATATATAAGTGAAAATCACATGACACGTGATATATAGTAGATGTATTTTAAAGGCCCAAGGAAATGAAAACTGGTAACACAACCCGGAAAAACGCTAATGAAATTATTATTAAGTGTACCATTAAAGCTTAAGAAGGAAAATGGGAGATATAGTAACATAAAAATCGGGGCAAACTATTTTAACTGTTTTAAGAAAATGAATAAAGGAGTTGGTTTCGAACCTGTCTCATTAAGCTCTCTTCGCGTTTTTCCGGGTTGTGTTACTAGTTTTCATTTCCTTTGGCCTTTAATATATATATATATATATATATATATATATATATATATATATATATATATATTGTGAATTTTGCCCTAATTAATTTGCTTCGGCAACTTTCTCTTCTTCTAACTATCTTTTTTATTCCATCTTGTAGATGGGGTATCACTTGTCCAGTATTCATCTCTTTTTTAAATTAATGTGTTTGGTAAAAAAGAAACTATATTGCTAAGCTTTCAATCTTATTCGATCATCTTCGGAGCGCTTTGAAATGCTCTTGCCTCCTTTACCGATGTAATGAATGGAGTGAGGATCTGGCAGAGTGAAAGAAGTAAAGTAAAGTAGAAAGGGTGTGGAAGGTGGGATAGAATAGGTCACCAAGCCCCTCCCCTTTCCCCTCCGGTCATCCTAAGATGACCAGAGAGGGAGGAGAGGGCACTAGGCCCTCCCAGTCTCCCCTCTCCCTCCAGAGCCCTGATGGACTTCTGGATAGGAGAGAGGGAGACGGACAGGGAGAGGAAGAGGAAAGGGAAAGGGGAAAGACAAATTTTGAAGTAGTGTGGAAGATTAAAAGGAGACTAAAGTGGTCGGCGGACCTACAGCTTTACGTGGATTCCCAACCACGGTGTGTTCTATATCCTGTCTATTCATTCAATACCTAGTGCCCCTGTCTCACGTATGCTGTGTTAATCTCTTTGTTAGCAATAGAAGAAAATGTAGATGGAAAAGAAGGAAGTAGAAGATGTGCAGTTGAATGCAAAGTATACGTGGAGAACACGCTAATCTCTGGTATTTAGAAATGTTATAGTTTAGAATTCAAATGAATAAAAATAGTTGCCTGAGTATCAGGTTTATCCTTTATGTTCGTTTTATGTGATGTTTTTAAATCTGTGTTATTATTGATGTGATGTGGCGTTCAAACCATTGTTTTAGTTGTTTTCCTTCACTGGTATAAAGTTTTCTCCTTTCTCTTTTATTATACCTGTTTCTTGTTTATCATTTTATGTTCTTTTTATTATTTTAGCTTTTTTTAACTTTGTTTACTTACTCCCTCTGTTTGTTCTCATCATGTGAACACTTCGTCCTCTTCTTCGTTGATCTTTGAAGTATAGGTGGGAAAGTCTCTACGTGCTTTCCCTTCTTGTCTCTGAGTGATCATGGCCATTAATTCCTCTCCTATCTCGCGTTGCGTGGTTTGGATGAGTTTCTTGGCCCTTTTCTCTATAATCTTGTTGATTGGCTGAATTCTTGCTTCGCGATGCAAATCTTGCTGTCTTCTTCTATATATTCTTCTTTTTTTCATGATTATCAAAAGAGCCTTGTTCTGTATTCGTTGCAGTGCGATAACATTACTTTTTGAGATTGTATACCATGGTATCACAAGGTATACCATTGTTGACTGGATTAAGGCTTGATAAATTTTCCTCTTGCTTTTTCTTTTTGTGCTCTGAGCCTAAATAGTAGCCCGAGTTTCTTTCTTCCTTTTTTCTACTCTTTCTCTCGTATGCTTGGTGTATCCTCTCTTCGTAATCGCCAGTACTAGCACTGTAGCTTCGTTTGTGTATTCGTATCTGTTTACTTCGATCACAATGTTTCTGAGTCTCCTCCTGTGTATTGGTACGACTTTAAATTTTTTCATGTTGGTGCTGATCTTCCACTTTTTTTCATAAGCGTTGATCGGTCGTATTTCTTCTGCTGTCAGTATTGCTTGCATATCAGGGTTCCTATAAGGGCAGACCACAATCCGTGTGTTGTTATCTGCGAACTGTATATTTAGGAACCTGTATGTAGCTGGCGGAGGAATGTTCGAGGTATATACAGAGTATAATGTTTGACTCAGACATCCTCCTTGCGGAAGGCCAGCCTCCATCTTGAATTTATCTCCATGGTAGTTTCCCATTTTGATAAATGCGTTTCGTTCGGTTATGTAATTGCAAAGTAGTCTTTCCATCTTGCTCTCTAGGCGTAACTGCAATATCTTATATTGCATTCCTTTCGTCCATACTTTGTCAAAAGCTTTGGACACATCCCTGCAGAATATATGAACGCTAGCCTTTTCTCTTTTTGCTTTAGCTATTTTTTCTGTTATGACCGCGAGGGCCATCTCCGTGCTTCTTTTCTTTCTGAAGACGAATTAAAATTTATTTAGAAGGTCATTAGCTTCCAGGTGCTCATTTAGGCGAGTGTTCATAATTTTCTCGAACATCTTCCCGATGAAGTCGAGTAGAGATATAGGTCTGTAATTCTCCACTCGTGTAGTAGGCTCGCCAGCTTTGGGTATGAAAATCATCTTGGCTGCTTAAGTTCTTTCGGGAAGTAGCCGGTGTTAAGGCTGGCATTAAATACTGAAGTATTTCCCTGCAGTGTTTTTTCAGTCGCTTGTTCGTAGTGCCTCTTAGTGAGCTCTGATCTACCTGGTGCCTTCTGCTTAAACTGAGCGATTATTTTTCAATTCTTGGACGGTAATTCTTGCGTCGTTACTGTCCAAGGTTGTCTTGTGATGTTTCGTTCGAAGTCCCTGTCGAAGTCTTGATTGTCTTCTTAACTAATGTTAAAAATGTTCTTCCAGTTTTTTTAAATAATTGTTCTATTGCGTCAATATCTTATTGCCTTGATTATCCTTCAGGGTCATCTTCTTGTCCTCGGATTTTCCTTTCATTTGTTTTATTGTTTTCCAAAATTCTCTTGCGGGTGCGTCATCGTCAATCTTCTGGATTTTTTCATTCCAGTGCTGATTTTGTTTTTTCTATTATTTCCGTATTAAGAATCCTCTTTATCCCCTTCATTGCATTGAGTAGCTCCCTCGTTGGTCCTTTTCTCCTTATGTTGTCTGAAATTTCCCTTAGTCGTCGATGGTTTCTTATCATCTCTGGAGACCAGGTAAAGGTATTAATCGTCGAGTAGCTGTTTCTTGGGATGGCTTTTCTATCCGCCTTTTTATCAGATTCCTAATAGTTTCTATTTCTTCGTCTATCTCTTATTGCGATGCGTCGTCTAGTTCTTTCGACTGATATGTGCTTAATTTTCTCTTGTATGTCTCCCAGTCTGCTCTATGAAAGGCTTTTGTTACCTTCCCTGGGATCTGGATTGGTCTTTAATTAAGGGTGAGCAGAGTCGCTGTGTGGTCCGTACATGGGATATTTTCTGGCCTATATAGTAATTATATGGAAGATAGTTATTGCCCAAGCAGATGTCTGGTTTAGTGGCTGCGTTTACCCTCACGTAGGTGGGTTAGTACGGTCCAAGTCTTTGACAGATACCTCTAGCGAACAGAGTTCCGAGGTCTCTGCCTATCCCGTTTCTTCGTCTATATCCGCTCTCTTGACAGTGTGCGTCCAGGTCACCCAAAAATAACACTGGTAACCTATTATTAAAAATTTTGATGAAGTTCTGAATAGGCAGTTGGTTTCTCCTTGGCGGTTGGTATCCCGTTTATATAATGATGTTCGTCAATTCCATTTTTATCTCCACTGCGATGCAGGCTTCGTCCAATTCGTTGCAAGTTCTATATTCAAAATCCTTTCTGATTGCTATAGCTGCCCCGTCTTGTAGTTGTCCCGTTGGGTTGGCCGCTATAAAATAGTAATTCTAGATTTTGATTTCGTCTTCTTGAAGATTTACGCCGTGTGCCGAAATTAGACTTATGTTCGGGTCTAGTTTTCTAAAAATGTTTCCATACATTATCCTTTTGCTTTTCCATCCGTTAACGTTGAGCTGTAGAATCTTAAGATCTGTTTCATCCATTGTAGTTTATAAAGTCATAAAATAGATTCCGTTTCCAAAGTCCTTTAACCGTTCCGTTCGTTGATCGAGTATCTGTTCTGGAGACTAAGTAAAAACTTATTTCCGTCTTCCTGCTGGTTTACGGGAGCCCTTAGCTTTCGAGTGGTGACCCGTGTTTGTTTGATGTGGGCTTGGTGAGTTTTGACTACTTTGTGGAGCTGGGCTCTTTTCCGTCTTGGATTTTCTTTTCTTCTGGGTTTTCCTTGTTATTATTCTAGTCTCTTCTTCCGATTCAAAGCTGGTGTCTTATGTGTCTGTTTCCGTTTTGCTGTTTTCTTCTTGAGCGTGTCCTTGGTTTTCAGTCTGTGCGTTATCTACTTTGAGAATGGCCTCTGAATTAATCTCTTGTGGCATGACGATAGGTTCTAGTCCATTGGCCTTCAACATGGAGTTGAGTATTTTCGTATATGTTCCAGGATTAAGTGCATTCTGGACATGTGCATGAATCACGCAAGTATAGATCTTACCAAACATTCCCTTCGTGATGTTTAGCAGCGCTGGGGTGGTTGAGCATTGGCTTTTGGCTACATTAGCGTAGGGTGTGGTGTTTTCTGCATATTTCTTTGTCTGTAGGTCTCTCTCCTTCTTCTTAGTGATGTCTTTTCTATCTGGACATGGCATAGCCATGGTACGATGGCTACCGCCGCAGTTTACACATTTCTTTTTACATGTTTCTGCAGTTACGGTAGTCAGAGTGAGAGAAAACGATTTTTAAGGGCTATTTATTCCGCCTTGGTTAAACGTAACGTTAGCGGAAATGGGCCAGTCCTGTGAGTGGAATTTTCAGAATAGTTTTAATGTGCAATTCTAGCTTGTCGCTTGACTGTTGATGGTCGGCTATCTTCATTTATTATTATGTTTTCTAAGATGTTAAGCCTCGCTTTATTAACCTCTTTTCTTTAAATAATGGTGTTATCAACGAGCATATCTCTCGTTAGGTTAATATTATAGACACTCTCCATATGGTTCTTAGGCCCTCCGCTTTGTAGATGCATAGTTAACCGTCTCGAAAGTGTAGTAGTTGTCATGCCCATATATTTAGAGTTTTTATAAAGCATACTGTCTTTATTGGGGCAGGTAACCTCGTAAACTATTTTGGTTGACTTGAGATTCGAAGAGTTTAGGCAGATGTTATTTTTCATCAGAAGATTGCTGGCTTTTGTTATTTTATAATAGATGATGAGTTGGATTTTATCCGTGTGATTTTTAACCTTGATGTTACGGTTAATAATCTTCTTGATGTTTTTTCATCTATTTTATAGGGCGTGGACATCTGGTTTCTGTAGTACACTTTGATGTTATTGACTTCTTCATGATTAATTTCAGTTTTATCCGCATGTTTTTAAATAACCATTACAAACATGCGGATAAAACTGAAAGTAATTATGGAGAAGTCAACAACATCAAAGTGTATTACAGAAACCAGATGTCCATGGCCTATAAAATAGATAAAAAAAAACATCAAGGAGATTATTAACCGTAACATCAAGGTTAAAAATCAAACGGATAAAATCCAACTCATCATCTATTATTTCATCTACAAGATGAAAAAAAAAGGTAGTTAGAAGAAGAGAAAGTTGCCAAAGGAAATTAATTAAGGCAAAATACACAATGGTCTTCAAAAAAATTTGCATTCAAGAAAGACTGCTACCCAACTACACTAATATATATATATATATATATATATATATATATATATATATATATATATATATATATATATATATATATATATATATATATATATATATATATATAACTCCACATTTTAAAAAAATAATAACACAAAAACTAATTAAGTTATAAAAGTGGGTTATATAAAATGGAAGAGGAGATCTTGGGGTTTTATTGCGGTACAAAAGTTACTGCAGATTTTTATTGTGTAGCTATAATACGTATATAAAGTCTATAATACACAATAATACCCGACTAATTATTAACCCAGAATGGCAAGATACAGCAAAGAACAGCGAGCAAGAATTGTGACTACTTATTTAAAACATAATAGATCAATTGTTACTGTGCAGAGGGACTTTAGAACAGCATTTAATCAACGAAACAGTTCCTCGAGGCATTGCATTCTTGCAATGGTATCAAAGTTCAGAGAATCCGGGTCTACAGGTGATAACGAACGCTCTGGTAGACCGAGATCTGTGCGAAATGCAGGTGTCATTCAGCGTGTGTTAACCAGTGTTCAACAACAGCCACAAACGTCAACTAGGATACGTTCCAGTCAACTAGGAATTTTTCGAACATCATTGCAACGCATCCTAACAAAAGAATTGAAACTTCATCCATACAAAATTCAAATAACTCATCAATTAAATATTGCTGACCATCAAAAAAGAATAAACTTTGCACGCGCATTTTTGGGACTATCAAATGATCCGACTTTTAACTCGCACCTAATCATGTCCGATGAAGCCCATTTTCACATTACTGGATACGTTAATAAACAAAATTGCAGATTCTGGTGTGCTGAAAACCCCATGATAATTTACGAGCAGCCTCTTCATGCACAGAAAGTTACGGTGTGGTGCGGCCTAACCAGTTCGAGAATCATTGGTCCCTATTTCTTCGAGGATGCTGACGAAGAAAAAGTGACAGTAACAGGGGACACTTACAGAGAAATGATACAAGATTATTTATTGCCAGAACTGGAAGATTTGGATATGCACGATATGTGGTTTCAACAAGATGGGGTGACACCACACATAGCGAGAGAAACCATGGCAACACTAAGAGCAGCCTTCGCTGGTCGGTTAATTTCACGTTTAGGTGACGTTTCTTGGCCACCACGATCACCTGATTTTACCCCTTCAGATTTTAAAGAAAAGGTATACGTAAATAAACCGAAGAATCTTCAAGACTTGGAACAAAACATCACTGAAGAAATCGACAAAATCACTCCTGATGTTTTGGAAAATGTCATGGAAAATATGGTGCAAAGAATCCGCCTTTGTTTTAACAATTATGGAGAACATTTGAAGGATATTATATTTAAATAATAACAATCCAAGATCTTCTCTTTCATTTTATATATCAGTTACTTTTAAAACTTAATTAGTTTTTGTGTTGTTAATTTTTTAAAATGTGAAGAACTTTTGAGCCACCCGTTATATATATTTGATAAATGAACAATAACGTTCTAGTCAATGTGGTTAGGTAAGGCTAACATATTCAACAAGACAACCATCTACTTCACCAAAAAAGGAAATATCAAGAAGCCTTTTGTATAAACTAACGTTTAACTTCAAAGGAAAACGGAAAAATCGTGAATTTTAGCCGTGAATCTCGCTCTTTCTAATTGGTCGATAGTGCCTGTCTGTCGGTTGGCCTACTCGTCCGAAACAACCTCCATTCTAATCGGTCTTCGTATCTTCTTTGCTCCTTAACGTCAGTGTTTATTTACTGATTAGGAGCCGGGAATTCTTCAGATCCCCTGCCCACTAAAGGGCTGCTGGGGACTGAGGGCCATTTCGTTGGTGTACCTCATGCGTTTCTTGAGCACAAATAAATACCATAGTGGCCTACTAGACCTATCTTGAGGGCCATATTTCTTTTAGGGTATGGCCCCTTAGCCTTTGGATGAATCATCGACCTGACTGCAAGTCAGCGGTGGTAAATAGGCTTATTTAAAGGCCGTCTCATCTCGCCTTAACATAGTGTTGTCAGAGGACTCAGGTAGATTTTGTTTGAGGTATGGCTACCAGTCCATACTTCTCTACTTACCAATATATAATAGTTAAAAGAAATAAAAGGTCGAATTTTTATCTATATTATTTTTATTTCCCAACATTTCGTTTTTAGCAGTAAAAATAAAAATGAATCATTTTGTTCAAATAAATCAGTCTCTGATTTAGACGCTTAATTCTTTGAGCCTAAATCTCATATGGCAGAATGGCCGGGTCAGACAATATAATGATGAAGCTGTGTGGTTGAGTTGGGTCGTCTCCTTAATGTGGCGTGAGAGAAGTTCAATGAGAATGACAGCGCCAGTGGCATACACGGTGGCAGTGGGGTCCGTAGTAGTGCGGATTGGGTCCTGGGGCGGGGTCTGGTATGGGTGCGGGTTCTGGTTCAGGGTAAGCTTTCGCAAATCCCAGGAGGGTGAACAAGACGACCAGAAGGAAGCTACCAAAGTTGACCTGGAAAATGAAACACTCCGATTAGAGCTTTGAGTCTGAGATTCAAAGGCAAATGGAAAATGTGAAATCCTCATTTAGTGTCGAACCTTGGAACAGTGAAGTCCATTTAAGACTACCGACGACCGGTAGTTTGCACACGATATTATTGTTAGGAATTCACCAAAACCAAAAGAGATTTTACTAAGCAATTCAAAGCTTTGATCCCTAAAAGTGTTTTACTTCATTGTGTGGGATTATCACGAGCGAAGTAGTTGGGATCACAAGAGTTCAAACTTAGTAACCACTTTAAAAAGAAAAGGAAGGATGCTAATTAGTTTTTGCTAAATCTCAGGTATACTTTCTGGTTCAGGATGTAAAGTGTTACACGCGAGTAAGCAATTTCAGTATGTTCGGCCTCCAAATGGAATTCCTTACCAGTTTCATGTTTTTCCGATGCTCAATTGTTTTTCCTTATTAGAACGCTTATGTGCAACCACAGGCAAATTCACCGGTCTCAGTCCTGTCTTTTTTAGGGTTAAAAGAAAACTGGCATACCCAGACTTCTCGAAGGGCATTTTTATACCCTCTCGTCAAACGAAATGAAGGATAACTTTTGAGTAGCACTTAAGCGAGCGCCGATAATACTAAGTAATTCCCCGGGAGGAATTTACCACACGCGTGTGTACTCACTCACGCACATATCCAGCTCGGAGTTTGCATACCAAAGATGTTGGTACCGTGTCCACCTAAAAATATGTTGCGGTCCCTAAAATCCAATTTTATCGATATATCCTCTCATATACTTGGTGGCAAAAACCTCGCCAAGAATTTTCCACTAGCCACTGTTCAAGGCTCGAGTTTGGCATCTTACTCCTCTTGTAGATGATCAAATTTCATCTACTCTCCTTTTGCCAGGTCTTCTCGGCCCATCTAAACACATCCTTTGTCCATCCTCCTTCGTCCCTTCTGGCCTTCTGCCTTAACTATTTCCTTTTTAAACCCTTCAATGTTTCACCTATTCTACAATTTCGTTTCCGCATCCAAGTCGGTATGTGTTATTCTTAACATATAGCGTTCGTGTTTCTTTGAAGTGGCGCTAGCGGCCAAGTGTTTTCTCTATTCGTTTTCTAACTTTCCCTTTGTTATTAAAGGTAAAAATGATGTTACGTTTTAAGCGCAGCAGGATATTTCTCATGAACATTTATTTATCTCATCTTTCCTCTCCTCGTTTAACGAGATTTCGTTTTATTTTATTTTCCCTGCTCTATATTAGGTAAAATTATATAGTTCATCAGTTTTCAGTTGTAAAGTTTAGTTTCTGAAGTAATATGAGACGATACTGCGATCAATGGCTGATCATCGTCTGAACATAAAGGAAATGATACGATATCGGCAGCGATAAAGTGTTTGAAGTCAACTTTCCTTCTAATCCAGTCTTGAGTACTCCTTCGATCGTTGCAGTGAGCAGCTTTTACGGAACGAGGTCTCTTTAAGCGATGTCTATTTTATTTTTATGTTCCTCTGGACGGACTGGAGACCAAATAACTAATTGGCGCCCCTGAAATTACCTATTTTTAGGCAACCTATTTCAAGTGTATACTGAATCCATTCACCACATGGATAATCACAATGTATGAAAGATTCCATACGGCGATTTGTACTTTTGGTCAAGGGTGCATCTATCATTTCTGCCTCACATACAGGTGCGATCAAAGGCTATTGAAAACATGGTTAAAAGAGATAGAATTGAAGTAGATAGAAATAGCATTAGACATATTGGCTATGAAAGGTATTTTTTGCCTCCTACACTATATTGCTCTAATGATCTTTTCTGTTTTCGATTCTATAATATTTAGAATATTCAAGAGCCTCGAGGTGACCTTAGAGAAAGGTCAAAAATAAGCCTTCGCCTTAATTCGATCCAGCAGCCACTTTTCGCTTGAGAAGTTAATTAAGCCATGGCTACATTAACGCCATGTGGCTTCAAAGTAGCCAAAAGTAGCTAAATGGTTTCAAATTCATCACTTATTTCACCTATGTGGCGAAAGTCATTAAGCATTCACCCATATCACAAGATGCAGACTTCGAGTGACTTGACTTATGAATCTTTTGCTGTATCATTGGATCTGATATCAAATTGGAGATTGACAGTGGAAAAGCGAGATTTGTTGCTATGATTGCTTGTGTAAAACAAAGTGACGCCAGGAATAGATCTTAAAATTAACTATAAAAACAACAAACCTATAGCTAAGGAGCGAAAATCAACGACGGCATCTCCTCCAGAATGTTTGTAGGGAGATCGGGCACACATTCCACGAGATGCCAGCTGCACCATGGTTTCCCATGCTACACCTGCTAGACTTCCTTTTGGGGGGGTGGGGGGAGTAACTCGAGGAGAGTAATTTTTTCTTTTGGATGCAGATTATTCAGCATTTTAAGCGTATTTATAAGCGAATGGGGAAAAATGGTCAGCGGATGGCTTAGATTGCAGCGAATGAAACTCGATCGTTGCGAGGCAAGGATTAAATGGAAATCTATGAATACTCTGGAATTAGCATCGAATATCACTCACCGCGATGGAGAGTAATAATAATGATAAACTAGTATTTGTTTGCAATAATTACTTTGCGTGCTTTAATAAGGGTGGGAGTAAAATAGGAGAGTATAACTTATATTGGAGGATAGAGAGTAGAAGTCTAAAGAATGGAAACTTCTAAGGCCAGAGGTTAGCAGGCGACAAATAATGCGGTGATGGCAAAGGACAAACGATTAAGGGGTCAAAACTTCCTCGAGGAGAGATTCACCTTCAAGTTAGGTGTGAGGACAGGGATACTATTTGTGACCGGGTGGCGAAGAAGGAGTTGATCGTAACGCAGGGCCGTCCATAGAGGAAGGAGATGACACTTTAGGACCGTGACTTCACTCTCGATACAATTAGCCTCTTTTTTATTGCCCTGTTTTCCATAGATGGGTGCTCCGCTCTCTTTCATGGTAGCCCTATTCTAGCTATGACAAAGAGGACAATATTCCCGCTCAAGTAAAATGAGGCTTTGCCCCAACATGTCGGCGTAGTGTTCACCTTGGTCTTCCCTAGCGGACCTCCTGGTCAACCACAAGCTCTGAAGTTGTATAGGTGCTAGAACGTCACGTATGTATCTATATCTAGGGTTTAATTAAACAACACTCTTTTTGGCTGTCTATTTACCACGATGATTTTGTTTTACAGGTGTGTTTGTGTCAACTGATGAAGCGCACGCTCACGTTGTGTACACCCTGTGGCCAAGCTTAAAGCATTTTACCAAGTATAAATTGCTAAGACTTGTAGTTTTTGAATGTTTTTAAATCATTGTTTAAAACTCAAAGGAGGAAAAAAAAAAGGGTTGAGAACAAATGAGGAAAATTCAAAGTTATGATTAATTGAATCACAATTTCGAAATTATCTTTGTAAATAATACATTTATTTTCACAAATATACTTAGAAAGACCATTGCTTCAATAAATGTTATTTGGTAGAATCTTAAAAGTCGTTTTCTTCATATTACTAATAAATGCAAGGGATATTTTTTTCAATAGGATGTCGTAAAATAAAATTTCCTATTTTTTCTTATCCTGGTTCTTTATTTCACTCTTTTAGTTTCAAAACTTGGCTGAGTGAAGCTTCATTCGGTGTTTACAGCTATTTTCTGTCTTTTCTAACTTACACAACATTTGTCTCGCCCAGATCTAGACAAACAGGACTATCCTCGGTGCCTTTTTAACTTCCCTTTCTCATGTCCAAACTTCCGATCCCTCCAGTATGTAGTCCCTTTCCTAGTTTGGGACGTACTAGAATATTATTTAGACACCTTCCTAGTTTGAGACGTACTAGAATATAATGTAGTCACCTTCCTAGTTTGGGACATGCTAGAATATTATGTAGTCACCTTCTTAGTTTGAGAGAGGCTAGAATATAATGTAGCCACCTTCCTAGTTTGGGACGTACTAGAATATAATGTAATCACCTTCCTAGTTTGGGACATGCTAGAATATTATGTAGTCACCTTCTTAGTTTGAGAGAGGCTAGAATATTTACTTAAGAGCTCTTCCTCCCCCCTCGAATTATTCAAAATGAATTTCGTCATGCACCTTCTATACATTCTTTCCATCACTAAGTTTCGCGCTTTCTCTTTTAACCTCTTTTTCTAAAACCCTTTGGCATAGATCTCCCATTTTTCTTCTGATTTTCTTAGATCTTGTCAAATAATCATAAAAAGAAGGAACAAGTAAAGTAAAAGTTTAATATTTATTATTTATATATTCAATTTTGTTTACAAAAAAAAGAGTAAATAGAGGACTCGTCAAAAAACCAAATGGTCCCATATCCTTGGGAAATAAGTCCAAGAAACGGGATTTTGTTAACTTCAGGAATTGTGTGATTTGGATCATGATTCTTTCCATCCGTCAAAACTTTGATAAAAAGCTATGAGTGAAAAGTTCCTCGGACTTTCCACAGTTCGGACTAGAAAATGATCAAATAAAGGGAAGTTTGATATCGAAGAATAACAAATTAAGGAAAAAGAGAAACATATAGAAATAAACGAGGATATTTGATGTCCATTTTGGTCGTTTTCTCATAGTCTATTAAATGGAGCTCAATGAGAATGACATTTCCAGTGGCATACACGGTGGCAGTGGGGTCCGTAGTAGTGCGGCCTTGGTCCTGGGGCGGGGTGTGGTACGGGGGCTGGTTCTGGTTCGGGGTAAGCTGTCGCGAGTCCCAAGATGGCGAACATAACGACCAGAAGGAAGGTGCCAAAGTTGAACTGGAAAATGAATCATTCGGATTAGAGCTTCGAGCCGTGGCTTCAGAAGGAATTGGGGAATTAGATGCCCTTCTCGAACTATCCTGGCGTCTATTAATAATAATTATACTAAGAGGAACAATCCAACACTCAAATTATTGTCAACCATCCTTACAAACGAATCATTTCGTAACTGTAACAACTAGTAATAAAAAAAACACAACCAGTTGTCCCAAAATACACTAGAGGAGGCAGAATGATGCAATACCCTCTTTTCTTTCGTAAATTACCATATTCAAAAGGAAAAAAAGCAAGAAACAACGTGGGTATTTGAGGCGGATAATTTTTGAGAAATACCTTCTAAAGTGATAAATTGAGGTGATAAATTGCTATATATCTGTATTAGCACGAGTGAGTATATTTGCATTTGTCTGCAGCTATAAATATGAATTTAAGGTCGTCAAATTTTATTTTCTCGCCGAGAATTGATGTGATTTGAGAAAGTTTCCTTCGAACGACTGAATGCCATCAAAATGTATCAGAGAGCAGGAAATATGGCTTTGAATGTGTTAGGAAATGGAAGCGAATTATGTTAAATATTGTTGATCATTAATTAGTTATGTCCTGTGTATACTTGAAGATTTGGGGCATCTGGAAAATGTGGACGAATATATTTTTTTATTCTTTTCATAGACAGTTTGCTCAATTATTTGGTCTAACACTCCGCGCCCAAGTACCATTTTCCCCCGAAAGCCCCTATAATCTCGTTCACTGCTGCCAGATCTGGCCTCTAAAATATAAAAAAAATAAAACCTTTTCCTAAATGTGTGTCTGAGCCCAAGAGATAAAGGAGAACTAACCAGTTTCATGTTTGTCGGTTGTTTCTTTCTTTCTTATGATAAAGAGAAATATGCGAGCTCGGGCGGGGACACCGGCGCTTGATTCTCTTGGCTATCGAGAGGAAAGTGGAATGGTACATCCACCTACTGAAGGGGGTCTTTTATACATGTCTGGTCTCAAAGAGGAGGATATTTTTTCAAGAGCTGTGAAAGGGCAAAAACCATCTATTACAAACATACGAACAAACACTAAGTTCAGGCACGGCAAAAGTAATCACTAGTTAAGGAAAAATTCTTCCCACTGTGTTTATGTCTCATCTCGAGTTTCTTTCGAAGACGGACAGTTTGTTAAGTCGGTAAGATGCGCTTTCGTCTCACCTTCGTCTCGAACTGCACCTTTTACGCTATGGATCTTCCAAATATTTTTATTTTTCACAACTTTACTATTTTTAAAACACCTGTTTCCCTCCATTTTTTGAAGTATTTAAAGAGTCTCAAAGGAAGACTGTAGACAAGCTGTGCTTTACAGCGACAAAATCTTGGTTCTAACCATTCCTTTCGTAGCTATTATTGCCATGTATTCCTTTGCAGACATCTCTTACCTACTTTATTGTAGATTACCACTTTCCCCACTCTCCTTAGTTCCCCACCCCCTTGTAGTGGTATTGGTCCTGATGTCTTGCCTTTGGGTCCTCGCGAGAAAGAGTCTGTGATTACTTCAGGACACCAAGTTGAGCTTAGTTCTCGATACTAAATTTGTGGACACCAGTTGCACTCATGGCACTAAGCTGTATTCAATTAGGACCAATTTGCTTTGATTCACCTCGAAAAGCAACGGAGAGCATTAAGTGTTAGTTGTCAATTGGGAGGAGGCTTAATGCATAAGCTTTATTCTTGAAGATTCCAAGTAAATGGTTTGGATTTTGTGCTTTATTGCACAAAATGGCTTCTCAAACCATTTCCAGGTTTGGAATAAATATTTAATGCTGGATTTTGCACTTACATCCGGGCATCTTTGAAGTTTGACCCTTTTGTTGTGCAAGGGCCTCCACTTGCACAAATAGTTCTGAGCTAATTTGCACATGATAATATATATTAGTGGTTTTATAGAGTGCCGCAATGTGTCGATGTCCCACTCAATGGTGTCTTTCAATTTGCCCTTTCGTGGATCTTTTGCATCGATGGAAATTTGAATTCTATAATAATTATTACTACCCGACGTTTCTTTCTCCTGACGGCGTCCTCTGGCCGGATAATACAATCAACAGAGAGATCAGAATGATAACACAGGCCTGCGTTTGAAAAAGATTTTTATGTTCCCCAGGATTTCTTTGTGGTTTCTTAATGAATCCAACCTCCTGAGCTCAAAAATGAATGTATATTTGTTCAATCAGGTCAGATTTTCTCAGTACAGCATACACCATTTTCATTGAGATTACCTCATTTTTTTCTGAATTTAAAAAAAAAAAAATTTCTCTATCTAATAATGCATTATTACTGTTATATCATATAAACAGGAATACAGGTATGTAAACTATAATTCTTTTAATAAACAAAAAATAAAAAAATGCAACATAAAGAAAATAATTATAATTTCGAAGAACAGACGCCCTTGACGATTTTCGTTTGTGCCTGTCATCTGGTGCATCATGCTTAAAACACCAACAGTAGTCAGCAAGCATGTTTCTGTTCCATTTACACTGGTACCTGGATTCCATTGTTTTTATGTCCTGGTGGAATCTTTGCCCCTGTTCTTTACTGTAATCCCCGCAGTTGTCGGGAAAATAATCCAGATGGGACTGTAAAAAGTGTATCTTTATAGACATTCGAGCTCCCAAATGTTTGAGACTTGTTAAGAGCTGATTGACCAGGGCAACATATTCTTCTAAGCTTCTTTTATTGCCTAGAAAATTGTTAACTAGAGCTTTGAAAGCTTTCCAGGCATCTTTTTCTATGTCCTTCATTGATGCATCAAATTGCTGATCAAGTTCCTGATTTGAAGTCCATCAAAAATTCCCCCATGGAGCTTAGCGTCACTGATTTGTGGAAATTTTTGAAGAAGAAATTTAAAAGCTTGGCCTACTTTATTAAGGGTTTTGACATAATTTTTCATTATGCCAAGCTTTATATGCAGTGGAGACAGGAGTATTTTTTGAGGAGGCACTAAAGGTTCAGCTATCACATTGTTTGATCTAATTCTAAATGCTTCTCGTGGAGGCCAAACCTTCTTCTCATAGTGCATACTATCTGCACGACTGTCCCATAAACATAGGAAACAGGGATGCTTCGTGTAGCCTGTTTGCGTCCCAAGCGTAAGAGACACTACCTGAAAAAAATTTAGCACGGTATGTAAATTCAGTGTAATATTTCTAAAAACAAATTCAAAGTAATATTTCTTAAAACAATAAGAATATGAATATGTACTGAAAAATCCTGTATGCCGATGCATTAAATCATCGTATTGGAACTAATTGGATATATGTACATCTTATTTTAAGTTTATTGAGTTGTGTTGTATACCTTCTCAATTAGGATAAGTTCCCCATTAACCCAATAGGATGCATTAACCTATAGGGACACACTTCAACAAAAACTATAACTCAAAAATGACGCATGATTTCCAGATTTGCATTCTTGTAAAATGTAAGTTGACCAAAAGGTGTATACAAGTATTAACAATTAAAAATGAAAATGTCAATATCAAAAAGCTTAGAAATGCCAAGTGTAAAATGATCTTACCTTTAAGTCACCACATATCCTCCACTTATAGCTAGAGTAATTTATTGCATCCAGCAATTTTTTCAATTTTCATAACTTTCAGTAAGTTGGATGGAATGGCCTATAGGAACGGAAGCTATCTTGTTACCAATATTCAGTAACACAGCTTTTAAACTTCTACTGGAGGAATCTATGACCAGTCTCCATTCTAATGGGTTGTAGGGAATTCCAAGGGCCTCAACAAGTCCTTTAATATTGGCGCAGTATACTAAAGAGCTGGAAGAATGCTGTAAAAAATAGCTTCGAAACTCTTGTTCTCTATTTCTGTACCCCCCCTAAATGTTGTTTCTTAAGCGAGAAGATTACTTTCACGAAGTCGAGAGCCAAGAAGTTGTTTATTCGCCTTTGAAACCCCCAGATCCCTGGTCAGGTCATTTAACTGAACTTGAGTGAATGGTCTTGCGACCATATCATGTGTGGAAACCTGATAAGACTCAGATGTGTCATAATCTTGGTCAACTTCATGTACCTCTATATGTTCAGGGGGAGAAGGTATAGGAATTCCTGGGCCATGGGGCAGGGGTTTGATGGCAGAAGGAACATCTGGATATGCCACACTATGTTTATTCTTCTTATTTATACCTGTGGAAAATATAATTGCATATTACAGAAAGGAATTGATTTGGAGTGGCAGATAGTACATAAATGTTTAGTAAAGGATATGTTCATGCTGAAGTGAACTATGTTAGTTTTTAATTTTATGCTAAGTCTTTGCATAATAATGACATTTTCAGGAGCCAGTATAATACAGAAAGCTTAAATACTTGATACAATGCTCACCTTTAAGATTTGTCATGCAAAAATAGCAGTCCGTAGTGTGGTCCTTGCCATCTCTCCACACTATGGGAACACCAAAAGAGAGGGACTTCTGTTCGCCCTGACTCCAGCGTCTTAAACTTATGTAGCATCCCTTGCAGCAGATATGTGGTGCAAAACTTTTATCTTGATCTCTTAGCCTTACTCCAAAATATGCATGATACAAAGATTTAATTACAGGAGGGATTGTACTTTGCTGCTCGGGAAAAGTCACTTTGCCGCAAACATAGCAAAATCTGTCGGAACTATTCTTACATTTTCTGTTCATTTTTAACTCAACCACTATTATTATTATTCTTATTATTATAATGCTAAGCAATTTTTAACCTGAAAAATATAAACCTATTTGCATAATTACTTAAAATGTACACAAAATTTACTGCGAATAGAGCAGTGCAAAAACTATTGAAATTTGATGTAATATAGGAGATGTATAAACTATAAAATTATTATCACCCCCTGTATCGCAAAAACTGGAGGTGATAGAGAAAAACGGATGACAGATTCGGATTTAGGAGGTCAATTTTATTAAGAAACACTATAGAAAACCTAAGGTACATTTTTGACGCAGACCAGTGTAATCATTGGCAAGCTGAAATGCAATATAAAGCTCGCGGGGATAGGGTGGGCAGTAGCGTGTTTAGCTACCAACTAGCGAGCATTTCGAACGCTTTGTGGTTAGTTGGAGAGCCATCCGCTCCACTTTAAGGGAGTGCAATTTGGAAAACCTTTCGGCGAGTACCGTATATGGAAGAGTGATGCGTTATGTGTGCCAGATAGGAAATTGAAAGAGACAGTTACGTTCTGGTTGGCTTTGGGCCTAATACCGTATACGGGTGGGATTGCCCTGCAAGCTTGCGCTAGTTTCGGCATCCAATCGTGATTGGTGGGAACTACCTATAAAGTTTTTGTGTCCGATTTCACGGGTAATCCAACCACATAGTAGCCAGGCGTGAAAGGTACAGAGCCTTGGTCAAAATCTGGTAATATTTGGTCTCTTGTAACCCTAATTAAGAGTCCTTTTGAAGACAGAGGACCCTTTAGGCCCATTTTATATTTGCAATCCGCGGGTAAAAAATATTTTGCCAGATTTTTTCATTCTTTTCTATTTCTTTGCCGTCCATGTTGACAGATTTTTCTGCTCTGTTCTAAGCCTTGGCCGTTCATTTTTCTTAATCTATTTTACTAAGAATACGAAAGTGATCTAAGAATCAAGCAACCTTTGTCCGAACCCAACGGTGTCATTCGGTTGAATTACCAGAAGTTTAGCTAATTTATATTAATAGGGTGATGTTATTTCTTCATAATTTGCTGTGTAAGGCAATGGGACGCTAAGTAGAATACCCCCTTCATTTGTTTCTTGAATTCCTTCCCTCCCTATGTCTCCTAAGTATAACTCCACATGGAGTAAGCTCTGTATCTAAAGAGAAAAATAAAAGAAGAAAGAATTTGAATATCCGTCAGCGCTTCACGAGTGTAGTTAAGTTGGGCGCTAAAAGCTTTCACCTCGCCGATAAAACGCTAAGTTCCATAGTCGGAAAAATGTTAGCCGAAAATTTCCCACCCACCTCGTTGGAGACTTTTAAGAACTTTCTCGGGCGACAAAAGCTAATCCCTCTAAGCGCCGGAAGACTTCTCACAGAGGTATGTGGCTTCCAGCGATTGAGCACCCACCCTCCCCCCCCCAAAAAAAAGGGCCGTCATATAAATACCCTGAGTTTTTCGAAGATCGGCAGATTGAGTTTTAAATTTCGTCGCCTTCGGTTCAGATCGTGTTTCTGTTTCCCCAAGTCCCTGGTATTCGCGGTTGGATCTCACCAGGCAGATCCATCTCTTTTGTGAAGACTTACTCTGTTTAGAGCAAGCCTCGAATCGTTTCGTCCCCGAAAGACTAGCCGTGATTCTTCTCGTCTCATCTGGATCCCCCCTCAAGGATCTCTAGTTTCCTGTGTGAGATTTCGCGCCGAGCCGCGTCAGAGTCTCGATTTTTGGAGGTTGTACTTGTCTGGAGCAGAGGTGCCATCGTCCGTCTTCAAGGAGGAACGTGAACTCGTCTTCTAGTCCCCCCGGCCTTTCATCCTCGTCACCATCAGGATATTCGGCCGAGAATCACGACCATTTTCCGTCTCCACTCCCCCGCGCCGATTCGTTAAAGGATTTCCTTTTCTGGACGTGACCCCCTTTAAAGTAAAACGAACTTTGATTGTATCTCCCTTGTATCTCCCGTTAATCGACCCGCTTTCCGACTTTTAAATATTCCTTTTGTATAACTGATTTATAGTTTTCCCTTTAAAAGCTAATTAACAAGTAATTAACGTTACCCGATTGCCAATTATCTATATTCTGTCAGTATTATCCTTATTTACATTTCCTATATTTCCTATATGTGTATATATATATATATATATATATATATATATATATATATATATATATATATATATATATATATATATATATTAACTATTGACTTATTAAAATTATATTTTTGGTTTTCACTCTTTAAATACATCCTTGAACTGCAACTTGGTAAATTCATTAAACGCTATCGGCCCTTGTATTAAAATCGCACTCTTATACTTCGTAATCAACGTATTACTTTTACAAAGTAAACGTACTTGTACGTAGCGAAGGACGCGTACGTACATTAGAGGGTATATGTGTATATAACTGAATATTTACATATTCTTGTGGCTTTTAGATATATATATGTATATATAGAGGTAATGTCTGGGGAGGTGACCTAGTCCTCGAAATGTTGCAAAAACAAATTAATCATTTTCTTTGCAACGCTGTTTTGTAGGAGTTATTTTTTAAGGAAATTCAATTAATTGCCCATATTTGCATGGAAGAATGCGGATGCGCACAATTAAATCCAGTCTTGGGTAGAGATGTTGTGGTGGGAGTGGAGGGAGGAGCTGAAGGACAATGGGTTGGCTGACGCCCCGATGACTGATAGATGTGCTGAAGAGAGCTAAGAATAAATGGTGGAGGCTTCGAGTGTGAGTTTAGGGAAAGGTAATGGTAGGTATATGAAACTACATTCGCACAAGTCAGCCAAAGCATCTCATCCATGCCCTTCCCCCTCCTTCCCAATTTCTTCGCGCACTCCATGCATCACTCTTCCGTCTCAGAACCTACCGAAGGAGGTTCCATTTTCCTAGTGCTCTTAGACTTTTCAGTTCGTCTCATTTTGATATTTATGTGAATTTCATCATCTGGTCGGAAGAACCCGTAATTAATAAACTAACTATCAGTCACGGGAAAAAGGTTTGGGCATACAAAATGTAGAGACGCTTCGGTGGAGTCAGTAATACTGATTAGATTTATCAAGAGAATGATATTTTGGGGGATAAAGTATTAAACGATGTCCTCGAATGATACTCCCCCCCCCTTCCCCAGAAAAAAGAGTTGACGTTTTGGGCCTACCTAAAGATATATCGACCACCCAATTACATTCCACTACCATATTATTCGCGGAGTGAAAAGTGTGAGGAAAAGCACAGCACGCCAAATCTCGAGCACAACACACCAACGCTCAAGCACAGTACACTAACACTTGAGCACAGAATTCCAACACTGTAACATAGTAAACCAACGCTCTAACACAACACACCAACGCTCGAGCACAGTACACCAACGCTCGAGCACAGTACATTGACGCTCGAGCACAGCACTCAACGCTCGAACACAGTACATTAACGCTCAAACACAGCACGTCAACACACTGGCACATTACACCAACGCTCGAGCACAGCACACTAACGCTCTAGAACAGTATGCCAACGCTCGAACACAGCATACCAACGCTAGAGCACAGTACACCAACGCTCAAACACAGTACACCAACACTCAATCACAGCACGTCAACACTCGGGCACAGCACAACAACGCTCGAGCAAAACACACTAACGCCCGAGAATAACACACCAACGCCCGATCACATTACACTAACGCCTGAACACAGTAGATCAACGCTCAAGTGCAACGCACTAACACTTGGGCACAGCAAATCAACGCTCGAGCACAGCACACTAACGTTCGAACACAGCATACCAACGCTCTAGCACAGTGAAACAACGTTCGAACACAACACACTAACGCTCGAGCGCAGTACACCAACGCTCGAGCCCAGTACACCGACGCTCGAACACAGTACACCAACGCTCGAGCACAACACACCAACGCCAGAGCACAACAAACCAACGCCCGAGCACGGCACACAAACGTTCAAGCACATCAGACCAATGCTCGAACAAAGTACACTAATGCACGAACATAGCACAACAACGCTCTAGCATAGTACACCAACGCTCGAATACCGCATACTAACGCTCGTGCACAGTACGCCAACAATCGAGGCCAGCACGTCAACAATCGAGGACAGCACATCAATACTCCGGCACAGTACACTGACACTCGAGCACAACACACCAACGCTCGAGCACAACACACCAACGAGGAGCACAACACACTAATGCTCGAGCAAAACACATCAACGCTCATCCACAACACATCAATGCCCAAGCACAATACATCAACGACCGAGAACAACACACAAACGTTCGAGCACAGCAGAACAACGTTCGAGCACAACGCACTAACGCCCCAGCAAAGCAAACCAAGGCTCGAACACAGTACATCCATGCTTGAGCACAGCACACCAATGCCCGAGCATAGTACACTAACGCGCGAGCCTCATTTGCCGTAATTCCCACATGTCCAAGGACCCAGCAGAAGATAATCTCGACATCTGCCTGGCTTGCGGCAACTGTGCCGTCACAGATACCACGAACCATGGGGTGCACTGATTCTAATACTCCGAGATCACTCAAATGACCACAATCCGCTCTCTGAACCAGACACGACACGTTAACTCCAGTACCATGTAGTGTATTGCAACCAGATCGGCCATGAAAACAGACGCAGGGCCTGGTGTAGCCTCCTGAATTCAAACAAACGGGATACGGCGTGGAGGCCGAACTCCTACTCTAACTTGGAGCCATCCGTGTACACCAGCACATATCCAGCCTAGCAGGAATTATGTTCATAAAAGCCGAAAACAATACTATCGTAACTCTTGAAGCTTTGTGAGCAGAAGCGTGTCGACAGATAGTAAAAGGTGGTGTTCTCCAGGGTGGCGTCCTTGACAGAACCACAGGCACTTGAGGCAAGTGGAGTAGCCCAAGGGCAACACCGAGCTCTCGAAGGAGGTTCCTATCATTAAACCCAAAGGATTTAGGGTCTGACTGGCGATCTCGGCGGCATAGGCACCGCCGAAATTGGACTAGGATGAAATGAGAGACGTTGGCCCCAAGCGCATAATGCCCTATGCACTACACAGAGCGAGTTAAATCTCCCCGGCATCGCAAGTAGGCTATGAATAGGAGTCTAGCGGAAGCCAAGGGTCGCAAGGCGGAGACCAGTGTGGTGAAAGGAGTCTACCTTCAGCAATACACGCTCTACTGCGGATGCGTTAAACTCGCATCCTAGGTCAAACTTGGCACAAATATAGGACGGGTAAAAAGTACAGCAGTAGGCTATCCCAAGATACAGAATGTCAGTGAACGAAGAATGTCTATCGAGAGAGTACAAGAAACCCCATGGCTGCAATTATGAATTTCCCTGGGGAGATGTTGGTTGAAACCAAGACTAGTTAAATGATGTGATCCACCACTTCCAGGCAAACCACGGTTAGGAACAAGTCCGGGTTAAGTTGCAGCCATGGGTAGCAGCAGAAGTGCACCATCTTAGTCGAGGTAAAGAAGAAAAAATGAAATCTTCGCTCTTCAGCGGTTTAACGCCTGTGGTTTAACGCCTGTTGGAGTCGACACACTTGAGTTTGCATCTAAGTCGCACCTAAAAGAGATCGAAGATAATCTTCGTAGAGCTTGGAATGAGCATCTTCTGGCAGCACTGAGGTGATACCGTTGATCTTCAGGGCAAAGAGTGTAGTGTGATATTGAGGACACATCCTCGCAGAACACCTTCTTCCTGCTCCATTGGGCCGCAGAGTGCTCCCGCAAACGTAATCAGAATCAACAACCACTCAGAAATTCAGATTGAAAGGCGTCCGCTCGCCTCCATTGTAATAATAATAATAATAAGTCTTTTGTAATGCGATCTTCAAGGCCTGAGGCCTTCCCAGAGCGCACGTTGTGCTGAGATGAGAATGGAAATTCAATGGAAATTCAAGAGGGGGGAGAAGGCAATACTGAAAAGATGCGTTTTCAGGAGACGCTTAAATGTGGTAAGAGAGGGAGAATACCTGATTTCAGCAGGAAGAGCATTCCACAACTTAGGGGCACAGATTAAGAAGGAGCAGTCCTCTATTGAGCAGAGGGATGAACGAGGAATATTCAAAAGAGGTGCATGTGATGACCGAAGGGCCCGAGGGACATGGCGTGGCGAGAGGGCAAAAGAGAGGTAAGACGGGGCCTTGTTGTTTAGGGCCTTAAATGTGAAGAGAAGTATCTTGAAGTGAGTACGGGGTCTGACAGGGAGCCAGTGCAGTTCATGCAGCAAGGGTTTCAAGAAGAAGAAGCGAGGGCGACGGAGGAGAAGCCGGGCGGCATAGTTCTGTACAAGTTGAAGGGGGCGGAGAGAGAAGGATGGCAGATTCACAAGCAGTGAGTTACAGTAGTCAAGGCGTGAGGTGATTAAGGCATGAACAGCCGTCTCAAGACTTTGGCGATCAAAGTGAAAGCTAATGCAAGAGAAGTTACGAAGGAAACATAGAGAGGATTTGCTGACATTGCGGATGTGAGGCTTAAAGGAGAGATGCTCATCAAAAACAACACCCAGATTCCTAACGCAGTCAGAGAAAATGATAGTATTACCGCCCAGAGTAAGCGAGGGAAAGAGAGATTTAGATTTTTTGACAAGAGCAGGGGTGCCGACGAGGAGGACCTCAGTTTTGGAGTGATTAAGCCTGAGGAAGTTGGTAGAAAGCCAGTCAGAAATGGAGGAGTAGGCAGCTAGGAGGTCAGTAATAGAGTAGGCAAGAGATGCGGGGGATGAGGAAACGGAAATTTGAGTGTCATCAGCATATAGGTGGAAGGATAGACCGAGATTACGGAGAAGGGAACTAAGAGGGAAAAGGTAGATACGAAATAGTAGAAGACCAAGGACAGAGCCTTGTGGCACTCCAAAGTGAATGGGGGTAGAGTCGGATGAAACGTCGTCAATCACAACGGATTGGGTACGAGACGAGAAGTAAGAGTGGAACCAGTCAAGCACGGTGCCTGATATGCCGAGGAAAGAGTGGAAACGATCAAGTAGGACGGTATGGTCAATAGTATCGAAGGCAGAGGAGAGGTCGAGTAGAACGAGGATGGAGACACAACCCCTGTCCATGGCTCTTCGTAAGCAATCGGACCCATTGAGAAGGGCGGTTTCTGTGGAGTGACCTGACTTGAAACCAGATTGATAGGTTTCATCAATGTTACAGGCCACCATGTGACTGTTGATGCGTAAAACAACCACTCTCTCCAGAACCTTAGAGAGGAAAGGAAGTTGCGAAATCGGGTGATAATTGGAAGGGTCAGTGGGGTTCAGTTGAGGCTTTTTAAGATTCGGACGGATGTGGGCACGTTTGAAGGAAGAGGGAACAAGACCAGTTGCAAGTGAAGTGTTGAACAGGTGAAGAAGCGTTGGGAGGATAGCAGGCAGAATTTTACATAACAGTTTAGGCGGAAAAATGTCCTTTAGGGAGCCTTATTTCTCAGAACGCGAGAGAAGGGCTGTAAGCTCCAACGCGGTCACAGCGGGGAAAACGATAAGCGGCTGAGGCGGAAAGTCAGAGAGAATGGCAGGAGCCGGGACAGAAAGCTGAGGGAGGGAGGCACGGAGGTTAGTGACCTTATCTGCGAATAAATTCGAGAGAGTAGCAGGGCTAATGGGTGGGGAGACCTGGGCTGGGGAAGTAAGACGGGAGAACAGACGGAAGACGGTACGGGGATCATTTCTATTATCAGTAAGCAGATTACGTGAGTAGGCTTCACGAGCAGATTTTGATTTCGCCACGTAGGAAGCTGTCACAAGTCGGAACGCCAGCGAGAGAGGGGTCGTGTCTTGCCCACGGGTGCGAGCCTTTCTGCGGACTCTTTCATGGGCACGCATGGACTGTCTAGCACGCAGGAGTTCCATAGAGTACCAAGAGGCACGGTGACAACGGGAGTTCGAAGGGGTGATAAGGGGAGAGTGGGCATCAAGACAAGTGATGCCCACCGTGGCGTAGTGCTCTCTTTGAAGAAAGGCCTCGCAGATAGCATTTTCCAGTCGAAACAGAGCATCCAATCTGGAGTGAAAGTTGCGGAAGCCGAAGTGTGCTTCAACTTGAACATGCAGGAGGTTAGAGAAATTAGGCAGAAACCGGCCGTAGTAGAGTGAACTAACCCAGGTTTGCGAAACATGCAGAAGGCGCTGACGCTTCCGAGGATCCCTCATTTGGAGGGTCCCGCATCTCGGAAGCGCATGACTTGCCTTGGGTGGTGGCGTTTGACACGAAGATCCTTTCTTGCTGTAATCGTTTCGGAGGGTAGCTTTAGAAGTTGCCAGAGTGGGTCTCATGCCCAACTCCGCAGAGGTTTCTATCTGTAAGTCTAACGATTCTGTATAAGCTCGCGACCGTTTCGCTATACGGGAAACGGTCAGGCAGAAGTTGGTGGAAACCCTGGTTTAAGACGAGGTTGAGGGTGAACTCTTTTTGCCACCAGCTCTATTAGGGGACACCCGGTGGGGGCGGGTAACTTACAGAGAGTTGTGAATGAACGAGTAAGCAAGCGTGGTCGTATGCCTGGACGGACCAGTAGTAAAGGTTCAATTTTAATAATTTAGTTATAGGAGGCCTCAGGTAGCACTTGTCTCCACAGGACCAATTTCTTAGCCACTTTCTAGAATATATATGAGCTAGATATCATCGAGGAAGCAGGGTTCGGCTCTCTATAATCCATACAATTGGCATTGCACAATATTCATTTATCATGCAATGCCGTTGAGCAGTTTGCGCAGATTTCGGGTTGATTGGAATAGGCATATCTACAGGTGCGATTTAAATGGCCGAAGTTGTGGCAATGGTAACAATGCGCAGTGGCACACACCTACTCTGGGAGCCTGTCACGATCGAACGTGCCGAAGAGTGGAGGGATGACTCTCGAACACCCGCTCTCCCTGTTTTCTTACCACACGTTCCATATTGACTGCTTGTTGTTCGGCCAGCTCTTCGGTAGTTTATGCGAGTTTCCCGAAATAAACCACCCCTTTCACAAAATTTAGGGTATAGTGCGGTGTTATTATCTCAGGCCAGCCATCGAGTGTCCAAAGAGCATTCAGCAGGACGCTTCTGTCTGAGAAACAGAAGAATTCGGTTCTCTACCTCAAACCATTACTAATGATGGTTTAGGTGCACTTTTGACAACTTTTCCCCTCAGTAGAGCGAACAATAAGGAAAGGCTTGAAGGCAGCGGGGTTAAAGACGCCGGGTGCTATCTAGCTGGAGGCCATGACGTTACTGAGGCTCTACTCAACGCATCTACAACTTTAGTCCTTGTCTAGGTCTCGCTGCCTGAAGTCGCCTCGGAGCTGGACGGGCCAATCGTGCCCCGTCCAGACCTACCACCACCACTACACCACTACACCACCCTCACTACCACTAGAACTACTACACCAACACAACTACTACCACCACAACACCACTACACCACCCTCACTACCACTAGAACTACTACACCAACACAACTACTACCACCACAACACCACCACTAACACAACTACCATTACTATTACACCACTTCCACCACCATCACTACACCACCACCATCACTACACCACCACCATCACTACACCTCCACCATTACTACACCACCACCACCACTATAAGTACTACACTAGCCTCACGACCACCACTCCCAGGAGCAGCATCAGCATTTTCTCTCTCTCTCTCTCTCTCTCTCTCTCTCTCTCTCTCTCTCTCTCTCTCTCTCTCTCTCTCTCTCTCTCTCTCTCTCTCTCTCTCTCTCTCTCTATCTCTTTCTCTCTCTCCATATATATATATATATATATATATATATATATCATTACCTCATTTTACAAACGGTTCCATTTTTATGCAAATTTTCCACACGGCGACAGCCGCTTTTTATATTTAATGTCTTTGTGCTTAAAAAGTTGAGAAGATAAGAATAAACATTTTGTTTTGTAATTTTATTCACTAAAGTCTCCTTCAGCTTCGATAACGGCTTCAATGCGATCTCTGAATCGGCCACATGCTAGGATCAAGTGGTTCTTGTTCATATTGGACATTACTCTGACTATGGAGGCTTTTAGGGATTCTTTTATGTTATGAGGGTGCTCAGTAACCTCTTTCTCATCTACGCTACATACATAGTAGCCCAATAGATTGAGATTTGGGGAGCTAAGGGGCCAAATGTTAGGGGTCAATTTAAATAAAACTCCAGTTTTTTATTCCCCTTAAAGTTTTTATCTTAACTAGTTTTTTCTTTTTAGTCCTTTTTAAAGCTTATTTTACTTCCGCTTGTTCGTATCTCCTATTTTAAACAAATTTAAAACTTATTCTCTTTGGTCAATTTAAAAAAACGTTTGTTTATTATTCTTATAGTTTTACATTAATATACATTAGTATTTTATAATTAGTCATTTCCAAAGCAATTCGAAGTCATTATGACCACTGCTTGTTCATATTATCTTCATTTATTAATTTTAGTAATCTTGTATTTTAGCATGAAGATGAAAACTTCGAAACGTTGTGTGGAAAATTAAATAATGTTGCATCTGTTTCTGGTGCTCTGGAATTTATCCTCAATATTAAATGCTGGCTTCACGATCAAGCTCCGTATAGGTATAGTTTTCAAATATTCACAAAAAAATAAATAACAAAAACGAGAGACTGTTTAGAGCATTCGTTTGAGATGAAGACGCTGAATCCAATGGTAAAAAACGCAATGCTCTATTTCTAAAAACAAAAAAGTAGTTCGTTTTAGCAAAGTGGGCCATTTTCCTTTAAATTTGCAATATCCCGTTTTCTATGCAACAAAACGTGATTTTGCCATGAACAAATTATTTTTATTTTCGCTTTTTCTATATATCTAGTGAGTTTCAGGAATGTAGTTGCAATAGTAAAAAGGTTTTTTAAACCAGTACGATCCCCCTTGTCGTCAAACGAAATGAAGGATAACTTTTGAGTAGCACTTAAGCGAGCGCAGATAATACTTAGGAATTTTCCGTGGGGAATTTACCACACTCGTGTGTACCGACTCACGCACACATCCAGGTCGGAGTTCGCATACCAACGATGGTGGTGCTGTGTACATCTAAAAATATGTTGCGGTCCCTAAAATCCAATTTTATCGATATATCCTCTCATATCCTTGGTGGCAAAGGCCTCGCCAAGAATTTTTCATTAGCCGCTGTCCAAGGCTCGAGTTTGGCATCTTGCTCTTGTCGATGATCAAAGTTCATCTACTCTCCTTTTGCCAGGTCTTCTCGACCCATCCAAACCCATCCTTTATCCATCCTCCTTCGTCCCTTCTGGCCTTCTGCCTTAACTATTTCCTCTTCAAACCCTTCAATGTTTCACCTATTCTACAATTTCGTTTTCGCATCCAAGTCGGTATGTGTTATTCTTAGCATGTAGCGTTCGTGTTTCTCTGAGGTGGCGCAAGCGTGCAAGTGTTTTCTCTATTCGGTTTATAATTTTCACTTTATTATATTCTCCTGAATACATTTTATAACAAAATTTGGCTTAAAATTTTGGTTAAAAGTGTTATTTCCCAATTGTTCATAGCTCTATTAAATAAAAAAAAGTCAATTTGAATCCCAAAGCTCTGCTTTTGTGGCTAGGACATTGAATTTTTAAATTAGGCCATTTATGGTATGGGGATGAGAAGGTATTCTCTCTTGTAGTTTGGTAGGCTGGGTAGTCAGTGTGATTGTAGCTTCCTCAAGGTGAAAGGAAATTTTTAGCTGGATTCAACGTTATTTATTCGGCGGGAGCGTAGACTTGTATTACAACTAAGAACAAAATTGCTACCCCACCTTTTTTTTCTTTTTTTCAGGGGAGAAAATGCAGCTCGTGGGTCCTCCTTCCCTCTGCCCCCCCTCGTCCCAAACACGACCGTGGGGCGGGGGATTAGAGGAGGAGGCCGGCGGCCGACTTACTCCTGGAGATTGCTTAGTGGGAAGTCAGGAGCAAGCTTTAGAAGAGGGTTTATAGTAGAAGGTGAAAAACATGAAGATAAAAGAGATAAACTTTGGTGAGGAGGCAGAATGCGCAACCCCGAAGGAAGTAGGTGAAAAGGAATACCCAAGCCTTGGGGCAGGGGGGCAAGGTGGACCTACTGATTATTGTAGATTCCGAACCACCGTAATGCATTTATCTATCTTTAATTCGTTCCTTTTCACGATTATATTCCCAAGTTGCTCAATTTGAGTTATCAGGAAACCAATTAATATGTCTTTCTTTCACTTTCGTTCTCTTTCATTATAATTCACTTTTCTGTTGACGGGTGGACCGTCTCATCTCTGTAGTTAATTCATTTATTCTCCTTTTGATTCTGTGTATTATGTAGCATTCATGCCGTTATGTTTCTATGTTAAGCTTTTACCTGATTTATTATTTTGTTTGTTTTTGTATATTTGTGTTTGTTCGTTTTTATCTTCCTTTTTTCTATTTGTTTATTCCTTTGTTGCAGTTAAGTTTTCCGTCATTGCTTTTTCGTCTTGTTCTTTGTTTCCTTTTCGGTTGTCTTCATCGGTATTTATAATCTTGTTCGTTTCCGGCGCTCATGTTCGTTTTATTTGGTATAATTGGGATAGTTGTATTAATCGATTGTTCAGTCATAGTCAAGTTGATTTTTATACTATTTTCATTTCTAGGACTCTTTCTCGTTGCCCGCATTTCAATGGCTCCACATTCCTCCTGTGTTTTAATTCAAGGGAGGGATGGTTAGCCATAGCACGATATCGTACGTTTCAGTAGTCCTTTGTTGCTTGTCTCGTATTTCTCTTCGTGGTTTCGATCTCGTCAGCCTTTTATTTACCGCACGGAAAATCTTTGTAAGTATTCCCGTGCAAGGTGACGCAGTCACCCGGCAAGATTCGAATTTGGTTATTGAAGAGTAGGTTTTTATTGCAACATCTTCATCCTCATCATGTGTTCCCGTAACTCCCTTATGCACCCACTTCGCTCTGCCTTCTCTTAGAGCTTTGATCATGTCATTTTCTTTTTTCCCCTCGGTAAGGGGTATTCGTCGCTTACGTATATTTTTAGTTTCTAGTCTGCTGCCTCGAATTGTTTTGAGTAATTTTCCTCTTGTTTTTTTCCTGTCTCCTCCGTAGCCGTTTTTTTCTAGTTTTCTGTTTCTGTTTCCTTTTCTTTTTCCTCTCTTCCTATTTTTGGTTTAGCCCCTCTTGCGGGTTTTGTCACATTAAAGTTTAAGATATCCGATGCGGGTGGGTTCTCGAGGAACCACATCTTTTTCATCCAGTTTGGTACAGTGAGGTGCGTTTTATTCTCCTTCATCTGCTGAATTGTAGCCTTGGCCACACCTGCGTATGTTGTATTATTTTTACATTCTTGTCTGTTTTTCTCTTCATTCTCTTTACTGTTAATTATTTATTTTCTTTTTTGGCGAGCCATTGCCATAGTTCGGTGAGTTCCTCCACAATTTAGGCATTTCTTAACTATCGGTTGGGTCCAATTCTTCCAAAAAATGTCCTTGTTACCCGCAAAACCGAACAGCTTGGTTCTTTATCTGTCCAGTTTTTTGTCATGTGATCCTCAATTTTGTAACATCTGTATATTGATGTGCTTCTCTCTTTCTCCATGTTTCCCGGTGGGATTCTCATGCCGAACAGTAACAATCCGTTCTGGTATATTTTACTCGCCATCTCTGTATTTCTGCATACTATTTTAAATACATGCGTGTGAGTCCCAAATTTGATAACTTCTAATATATCGGTTCCTGGTTGTTTTGCTTTAATTTCGTCTTTTATTTCTTTCTTTGTATGGGAGCCCAGCTATAGGTCGATTTTCCTGCAAATGAAATGCCTATATGCCATTATCTCTGGTAGTATTTTTGGTTCCAAGCCTATATTCTTAAATATTTTGGTGCCTCCTGCTGAAACTAGTCGTTTCACATCGCGTGCGGTGTAGCAAATGGCAATGTAACCATTTGATACGTCCAAAATTCTTATTAGGGCGACATTTAGTTTCCCGAATACGGCTTCGATAAGTTTTCCTCGATCTGGTCTATTACTTCTTTCCAACGTCCTTATGGGTACCCGGAGACATTCCTGTCTGTCCCTGTTTCCCAGTATGGGAGGCGCTCCCGCCATCTTCTTTTTCTTACCGAGCGCTCAGTGTTATTTTGTCGCGCTCCCATATGTGTATTTTTTATCCGTCCTTACGTTTCAATCTGAAAAAGAGCCAATTTCAGTGCGTTCTTTTCTTTATTTTCTTTCCTCATATGTGTCCCTAAATATTTCATTTCGAGAGAAGCACTCCTCGACCACCCTACCTAACTAGTACTACTTCTATTAGGCGCCTCCACTAAATTTTGGGCTCGTGGTCTTAAGACTCCCTCTTCTTCGCGCCCTCTAACGTGGCTTCCTTTTGGGGTTCACTAGTCCCTACTTTAGAGAGGTTCTGAACGCAGTGGTGGTCGAGTTATGTTGCTTAATAGTTTGTGAATAGGTGTGGAAGATTAGTCCGGAAAAAGCGAAAATTAAGAATAGAGTCCCCTTTGGGGAACCTAATCAGCCTACTGGAAACAGGAAGAATCTCCAATCAGTCCAGTAAGCACATATTCTAACTTCTTCCTTCCTTCCGGTATTTTCCTCTTCCGTTCCAAAGAAAAAGTAGATTTCTGCTTTATCAGGCGCTCGGTCCTTCGCTCGGGGTACGTATGTAATCTTCAGAATCAATCCGTCAACTGTCCTCATTGTATTGCATTGTGGGAGAAGTGGTGAAAATCTGGGTGTGGGAGATCGTGGTGTACAAGAATGATAGAGGTGAAAAGTAAGGAAGTCGAAGAGTTGCAAATATTGCAAAGTTGCCTGGAGATCGGACTAATCTCTCTCATGTTTTTGTCATTGTTATTTTATTTGTTGTCTTAATGTAGTTCCAAATATTTACATGTACACATATACATGCAAATATATATATATATATAAGTTCGGCATTCAAGCCTTTGGATACTTTTATTTGTTTTCTCCTTTATGTTCTTGACGTATTCTTGGTTAAGTGTTTGTTTATTGTTGTTAAAATATTTTTTCTTACGTTTCTATGTTTTTGAGTAGCTTGTTAGTTGTTTTATTACTGCTTGTGTTGATGCAGTTGTTTGTTATTTTTTCCTGTGTTTGTTCGTTGTTTTCTTCGTACTTTTGTACTATCTTCTTGTTCTTTTTCTTCTTCTTCTTCTTGTTTTCTCTTGTTTATTTTTGAAGTCTTCTTGGGTTGAGATTTTCTTGTTTAGGTTTTAAGTCGAATTCGGTTGTAGGTTGTAAAATTGGTCGAGATTTGTTTCGTATTCTTATGCATAAAACGAGACAACTTCGTTTTCAAGCTTGCTGGTGCTGCTTGGAAATCTTGCTTGGCATGAATTCCTTTGATTTTCTTCTAAGAGTGCTCTGATCTTTGGTGTTATATGTTACTTTTTCTTTCATGACTTATGCTCTTTCGTTCAGTAGATAGTTGAGCGGAGAGATCTCCACCTCTCTATGTAAGTCTTCTGCTCTTTTCATTTCCCTTCTTCTTGTGTTTGTGATGATATACAGGCATTTGCTCTGTATTCTTTGCAACTCTTGTAGTGCCGATTTTGCGACACTGAAGAGAGTTGCTGAAGGGTATATTAGAGTTGATCTTATTAGTGCCATGTATATTTTCCTTTTGTTTTACATGCTCAGGTTTCTAAAAGTGTAGAGGGTTCTGACTGCCGACTTCGCTTTCAGTTTCCGATCTGAGACGTGCTTCCTGTACCTGGTAGAAGTGATTTTCATTCCGAGTACATTACCCTTGCATCTGCTAAGGTTCTCCTCCCCAACGGGACAATCTTAAACTTTTCTCGGTTGGTTCGTATCTTCCATCTGTTCTCGTATTCGTTAACCTTT
The DNA here is from genome assembly GCA_963969495.1 of Ceratothoa steindachneri. Classification (NCBI taxonomy): domain Eukaryota; kingdom Metazoa; phylum Arthropoda; class Malacostraca; order Isopoda; family Cymothoidae; genus Ceratothoa; species Ceratothoa steindachneri. The sequence goes on from OZ018320.1 coordinate 107,671,322, forward strand.
CTAATTTCTTTGGCAGTCATGCGAGCTTGCATAGGTGCATTGCAATATCCGGCAACGATGATTTGACTTATATCGTCGGCGAATTCAATTTTTAGATTCCAGGGGTTGACGGGGTCGGAATGTTGGCTGTATATATCGAGTACAGGGTCGGAGAGAGGCGACCACCTTGGGAGTAATCCTGCCCACAGCGGGAAGGGGGGCCCTTCCGTGTTACTTATACTGATATATGCGGATCTCTCCATGACGTAGTGGCAGAGGATCTTCTCGATCCTGGGGTTTAAACCCAGTTGCAGGATTTTATACTGTATACCCCTTATCCAGACTTTATCAAATGCCTTGGATACGTCTTTGCATACGAGGTGAATATAGCTCCGATCCTTTTCGCTTGTGCAATTTTTTCCGTGATGACACTTATTGCCATCTCGGCGCTTGTCCTTTTCCTGAAGCCATACTGCTGGTTGTTATATAGCGAGTGTTCTTCCAAGTGATCGACGAGTCTTCCATTTAGGATTTTCTCCAAGAGAATTCCCCCAATTTCCAGAAGGGATATTGAGCATTCCTTACCGAGTGCATCTCGGTGCTTTGACGAAATTGAGCTTCGTAAGCCCCGAGCGACCTGATGCTCTTTATTTAAAAGAGTAAAGTGCGCTTTCTAGTTCTTCTAGCGTCACTTTATTCACTTCATCTTCTTCTTCCCTGATAACTTGATGGTTTGGATCCGTCCTATCTATGATCTCATTTAGCTCGTCTATTATTTGATATTCAAAATCAATGTCAAAGTCTTCATTTACTTCTTCACTGATTTTGAACATCTGTGACCAATATTCTCTGAGAATCTCCTCTATTTCGTTTTCTTACGCTTTTAGTACACCGTTGTCATCTTCAAACTCCATTTTTTTCTTTCTGTGGAATTCCTTTGAGGCTTTTTATCTTAGTCCAGAATTCCTTTGGAGTAACTTCGCTATCTAATTCCTCGATAACTTCGTTCCACCTTTGTTCCTGTTGTTCGCAGATCAGTATCTTAAGTTCTTTGATTTCTCTTGTATGGTACATTATTTCACGTGATGTTCCCGTGGTGATGCTTCTTTGATATAATTCTTTCAGTTCACGGTGTAAACCTTTCATGTGAGCAGGCCATTTGTACGGAGACTTTATTCGGTACATGGTTTGGGGAACGAACTGTCCGTCCGCCTCTATTAATTAGTACTCTAGCCTTTCCATTTCCTCGTCAATCTATTCGAGCGTTGCTTCATCCAAGTTTGCCGGGATGTAGTTCCTAAGCAAAGGCTCGTAATTATCCCGATTCTCCCTGTTGTAATCTTTCCTTGGGCGGGCTGGAATTGCTATAGGGTTAACATTAATTTGTAAGTTAATCCCTATATAGTCGCTACAAGGAATTACCTCAGGGGCCATGAGATAATTGAAGGGGAGGATAAAATTGACCAAGCAGATGTCAGGCTTAGGGGCTAATCTTTCTGTGATGTAAGTTGGAAAGTCGTGACCAAGTCTCTGGACGATGTTCCTGTCCAAGAGGGTGTCCAAGCATCCACACCTATTCCATTTGTGCGAGTATACCAGGACTCAGCATATCGTGCATTCAGATCCCTATTAGAATGGTGGGGACTCTTCGCCAGAATATACTCGTGATAGTATGGTTAGGTATATAGTCGCGCCTCGGTGGTTGATATCCGTAGCGATGACCATTTTCCTCAGGCTCATGTCTACCTCAATTGCGTGTCCTTGATTCCTACTTTTACCGCAATGGCTGCTCGGTCGTAACGTTATTCAAATTGGTTTACAGTTAACACATCGTAATTCGATATTTTGATGGTTTCCCCATTAGTGTTGACTCCGTGTTACAAAATTAGGATTATATCGGCATCAATTGTTCTAAAAATTGTTTCCTTACTACACTCGTTTTGTTATCCATCCATTGGTGTTGATGCTTAAAATCCTTAGGTTGTCTATATGCAGTGTGAGGTGTTATTTTATCTTCTTTGTAATCTGGGGTCCCTATTAGGAACTGTCTTCGGCGGTGGATGGTTATGATTTTCTTCCTTGATTGGTTTCATACGTTTGTTCATGTTTTATTTTTCTTGATGGAGATGGGGGTTTTGGACCTGCTTCTAGAGGCCCTTTGCGATCTGGTGTTGTGGACTGGCTCTCTTTGCTCTTATGAATCAGATTGTGAGTCGTTAGTACTCGTCTCTTTCTCTTGGCTTCTTCTGTTTCTTCCTCAGATGTTACCTTCTTCTCTTGACTTTCTTGACTTTCTGTGGTTGAGGGTTTGGTTTGGGCGACTGCCATGTTCAAAATTTTTGCCGAGTCTTGGATTTGAGTTAAGCTCCTTCTCATAGCATCCTGGTGTCCTTATGTTCGTGATGTGAGCGTGAGTTATGCATGTTAGTATCTTTATACTCATTTCACTGTTCAGATTCGTCGTGGAGTTTGTAATTTGAGGAGTGTTTTTGAAGCTACGGCCGCGTAGCTCTGATTGCTTCGGGTTCGCGCATCCTCTTCTTTTATTCTTCTTATTTTTTATCTCTTTGCACAATTCAGGACCATGGTTTTGTGTTCGCCGCCACAGTTTAGGCATTTCCTGGTGGTTGAAGTACAGTCTTTAAACCGGTGTCCCTCTTGGACGCACTCAGAACACTTCTTCTTATCTTTCTCCGGGCTGTTGAAAATAATATGCGTCTCTAATTTGTAGTAGGAGAAACACATTTGGATGTTATGAAACTTCTCATCTTCTATGTTTTCTGATGGTATTCTCATATTGAATGGGAGAAGTACCCCTGTCTTAGCTTTGATAGCCATCTCCGTGGATTTGAATTGGATCTTGAACACAAAGGTGTGGTTATTAAACTTCAGTAGTTATCTAATTTTGTTCATGTATGGTTTCTCTTAATTACTTCTTATATTTCTCCTGTCGGTCGTTCCCGGATTTAACTCTCGATCTTACGGCAGACAATACTCAAGTTTGCCGCGACTTGAGGTGGGGTCGGTGCTTCAAATCCAATTTTACTGAGTGCAGTTGTTCCCTTAGTTAAGAGGAGTTCGTCTACGTCTTTTAACTGGGAGCATAGAGCGATGTATCCATTACCGACCTCTATTAACCGTATCAAGGCGACTTGTAGTTCGGCAAAGAGGGTCTGGCATATTTCACTCATGGCCGGGAAGCCCCCTCGGGTGACTCTCTTCGTCGTATCCATCTCCCCTGAAGGGGGTGAGGGTCCTAGTCTCAAGTTGGTCCTCTTCTTTCTTCTAGTCTTCTTTCTTGAATTGTGTTTTGTGAATGAAAATTTAATGTGAGTGATGTGTTATGTGCTTAGGTGAGAGATATGAAAATTCAGAAAAGGGAGTGTCCCCCGCCGTAGTCGAGCCCCGTGCTCCCGCGAACCAGTACTGCAATTAATGGGGTGATGGATGATGAAGGGATGGGCCGAGGAGGGGATCGTCCTAAGGGGTGAATTATGGCGGACTTGATCATGGGTGAAGGCCGAATCAACTTCCTTTACTCTGGGGTGCCGCCCCCTTGGGATTTTTAAATTCGCGACTGCATCATCCATAGCATAGAGACGGTTGCTTGTCCCTTTATGGTCTTGGGCGGTGACCCCCATCGGAAAAGCTAAAAGCTTCCTCAACGGAGTTCGGAGTGCGTCCCTTTTCCTGGGGAGCCTCTGAAATTGATTTCTGCAGCGGGCTTCTCCTCAAACCAAGTTTTCCTTTTTCAGTTGAGGCATTTCAGAAATCTTGGGGAAATCCACGACATATCTTAAGGGTCCCATCCATGGGACGAGGGACCTCAAAAGAACGTTTTGATCATTCTCTAACTTCAATCGTTCAGTCGGGAGGATTTTGATATTTTTTTTTAATTCCAGATTTGATAATTGGATTCTTGCTTAAGGTTAACTGATCTACGGGTTCTTGTTTTGAGTTACAGACTACCACCAGCAGCAATAACTCAACTTCACAACCACCACCAATACTACTACACTACCTTCATCTCACTACTATTACGCCACCAACACTGTTACCATACCACCACAACCAACACTACTACTATTACTACACCACCACTACTACTACACAACCACCACTACTACAACTACTACGACACTACCATCACCCACAAAACCCTTACTAATACACCACCACCACCACTTCTACTATACTAACACTACGACTACTACACGACTACCACCACTAATACTAATACTACCACTACTACTACTTAACCATTTACACCATCACCACCACTATTACTACTACAACACCATCACCATCACCACTACTATTATTACGAAATCACTACCACCACCACTACCACCACCAGCATTACTACACCACCACTAATACTACTACACCCACCACCACTACCACCACCAACACTACTACACCACCACTACTACACCCGCCACCACTAACTCTACTACACTACTACCACTACCATCACTATTACCACTGTAACTACTACTACACCACCACTACGACTACACCACCACCATCACCACTACTACTACCACCATTATTACTACACCACCACGAGTACTACACTACCACCACCACCAGGAGCAGCAGCAGCAGCATTCTTTCTTTCTCTCTCTGTTTTTTTCTCTCTCTTTCTTACTGTCTCTCTTTCTCTTTCAGTCTCCCTCATTATCTCACTTTACAAACGATTTATGCCGACTTTTCACACGGCGACAGCCGCTTTATATATTAATAGCCGCCTCGAAAATGTTCAGGGGATAGTCGAAGAAATAAATAGCAGTGCTAAGGCGGAGCGAGGAGGAATCTCATATTAACTTACACAGGCCCAGTGAGAGAAATTAAGTGTCAATCCCTTCATGGGGCTTCTCTAATTTGTACTCATGCCGGGAGGACGTACAACTCCTTCAAGTTAACAGGCTATATAAGATACTCCCCTGCAGGGACTCGGGATCCGAGTTTGCAACACCATTTGTGAACTTGCCCCGAATACTTTAATACTTTTGACAGGCTTCCATACCTCTCAACGAGGGGTGTTCCCGTTGAGTTAAGACACTATGTCCGCTAAGAAGCCCGGTGGCATGTTTTGAAACATACCAAAACCTAGCCCTCGCTTGGCGAAGAAACGAATATAGGCGAAACAGCCAGACGCTCTAAGAACGGTTGTCAGGCACAAAGCGATGGGGTTTCCAGAGAAGAACTCGACGGCCTCAACAACCAACCTAAACTCCTCGACTGAGACAGAGAAATGATTTATTTCCTGAAATACAGGCCACCGCACCCGCTCCATGCACCACCAAGGCGGGTTTTCTGTCGGTAGCTCCTTTAAATATTATGTTTGGATAGGATTGTGGTGAGCACCATCAACTACCTCCTTTACAAAATCAGACTGTACGTGCGGAGACCATAAGGACAGATTTAGACAGGAAAATGAAGCGGCACTCTGGCAGTGATGCACAAACCCATTCACATTAAGGACATCTATCTATAACATTTCGATCAACGTCGGCAAGAAGCTGAACCCTGAAATTGATCTTGTATTGCCCAAGAGGGGGTGCATAGTGTTCAAATCTCAGATTATGGAAAAAGGCATCGGCAACAGTATCGCGACGCGGCGAAAATCAGCTGACGATGAAACGTATGCTGAAATAAAAGTATATTTCCTATCTAAGGGTTGCTGCACTGCCACTCCTACTGCCTGGAATTTCGGAGACATCATGTCGTATGTAAATGACGTATTAGTCTGCCCGACCTTCATCTTCTGTTGGCGGGATAACTAAACCCATATATATCCCAGGAAGGTGAGCATAGTCTACATACCCACCAAGGTTTCCTGAAGACAAATGAAGAATGGAAAGAGATTAGCCTGTCCAGCTCATCTCAGTGATCTCGGAGTCCATGGCGATTTATTTAAGAAAAAAGCCTTCTATACCTAAATGAAGGAAACGCGGGGGGCTTATTCGAGCCGAAGACCTTCGTAGAGATGGGATTATCCTTCTCAGAGGCAGAACCCAGTTGTAAGAGGGATCTTCAAAAAATCTTGGTGTAAAATGAAAGAAATATTTATTAAAAATTAAAATAACACAAATGTAACTAATATTTCTCAACATAGTTTCCACCTGACAAGTCCCTCTCTGGAGAACTCCTGGCCTTTCGAATTGCATCATGTCTTGACTTCACGTTTGGTCCCTTCGATCGATTGAAATCTTGTTCCTTAAGTTTAGGAAAGAGGAAATAGTCCAAGGGGGCAAGATCAGGGCTACAGGGTGGATGGGGTATAATTTCCCTTTGAAATACCCTCAAAGTTTCTCTTGTTAGCCGTGAAGAATGGGCTGGAGCATTGTCATGATGGAACATGACTCCTATGTGCAAGCTGATCATCCCGCAATGCTTTCGGCACCCATCGGACAGAAAGCTTGCTGACACCAAGATGCTCTGTTATATTGTATATGCTGATCCTTACAAAATATCAACTTCTTACACAATAAATTCAACACTAATCCTGCAATCTTCATCCATTGGTTGATGTGGATGATCTCCATTTTCTATCGTCGTCATTAAAGTCTTCTCTTCCTTCTTTGAAACGTCTTATCCACCTCAAAACAATGTGGTGTAGACTCACCATACACATGTTGCATAGAATCGACAAGAGCAGGGGATTTTCAATCAAGTTTGATAACAGTTTTGATCTCAAAAGTTTTCTTTTCCATGGATAAAAAAAAAACTAATTTCTTGTAAGGAGTCACTTGCTACCGGAAATGCGTCAGAGGAATAATTGACGGTTTCAGCATAAACCAAAGATGTGATCAAACGTGTTTTGATTTGAAAATTTCCGATAATCTTTTAAATTAAAGGTTTCCCCAAAAACTTTTTGAAGATCCCTCGTATTTTAGCCGGCGAATGCGTCACAGCCTTCGACGACTTTTGCGAGGAGGTTGGGTTTACTGGCGGCTTTTTTTCGCCTTGCCTCGAATCCTTTGACAGGTGGAGCAAAGTAGGGGTTTGCTTAGTGCTTCCGAGTCTCCGATGTGTCCTGTCCAGCCTTTGACAAGTGAGCTGAGGTTCTCTTAGTGAGCCGAGAAACAAGAATCGGCAGGGGCCGCAAGGGTTAGATTTTCTAGACTCAAGTGGGACACTGAGGCTACACCACCACAGGAAGTTCACATCGGGTCCTTACCCGAAACAATGTGGCCGTGTTTCAGCCGTGAATAGCCGATTCGAATGTGGCTAAGAGCTACCTCGAATGACTGGAACTTTTGGAATCTCGATGGCCAAGAGTGAACGGATTTCATTATACTCCACAATTTGAAATTGCTACAGCTATCCTACTTCCTATGCCAAAGAGCCCACCTTTCTCCTGTCCCCTTTTGTCAAATTAGACATTATCGATGCGAACCTTAAAATTAGAAGATGATAAAAAGTCACGGATTAAATTAGGTAAAAGGCTCCTTATCCCTGATTTAAGATATCATGCCACCAAGTGGTATCATAAGTCTTCTCTATGTCAAAGAACACCGCCGGGACGTGTTGTCTTTTGAGATAGGCCTCCGGTATAGAGTTCTCCAAACGAACTAGCATGGTGCTTACGGAACTCTCATTGAAAAGGCAACAGAAGACTATTTATCTCCAGGAACCAATTAAATCGAACGTTTAGCATTTTCTCCATCTACTTACTAAAACAGTTAGTTAATTTGATTGGACGGTAATTATTAGGATCCAGAGAATCCTTAACTCCTTTTGGAAATAGCAACACTACTGCAACTCACCAGGTAGAGGGGTATGAACTTGTTATCCAGATTAAATAAAAATAACATCTAATAAAAATAATTTATTACGGGGATTGAGGTAACGGATAAAATCATAGTGAACTTTGTCAAGGCCAGGGGACGTTAAAAGCAGTATGAAAGGGTAGCTCGAAATTCAACAACTGTAAATAATTTATTGTAAGGAAGACTAGATGTGGTAGAAAAAACAGGAAGGCCAGATTGCCTGTTTACCTTAAAGGTTAAAAAATCTTCTAGCTAACGAGCAACGCTGCTAATGTATACTTATCCGCTTCGAATCTTATTAACCGTCCTCCAGACTTTCGGTGGAGAGGTCAAAGAGAAGATGGATGAGACATAAGTTCGCCAAAAAGTTTGACGATTAGAATCCTCTGGTGAAAATCTCTACTTTTATTCCTTTCAATTCGGTTACGTGGTGTTGGGTTTCCATAGTATAGTAAGTGGGTAGATTTGTTGGCCTGAACTGCGGCTTCACCAAGACACATGATCTCCGGATTCCATTAGACCATATTGTAATGGTACGCTCAGCAGCATCTCAGACAAGAGATGTTAAGATGTCCACCGCTGATTAGGAGTCATTACAAAATTCCAACGAGGTGTCGGTGTAGGATGCTTCTCGAAAACGAACCCAATCAGCCTTCCATTACGATGAGCTGAAAGAACTTAAGATAAGGAAAAACAGGTTGTAGAACAATGGGAAAATGATTACTCCAATGTAAGTCATCCTGGACAGACAACTGGGAGCGCCAGAGGAACAGTCTGAGGAACACAATGACAAATCGAATCAACTAAAGGTATCCGATTGAATGATACATAATAAAAATAAAAATCGGAGTTTAGAATGCATAAGGAATTCTACTTACGCGTAGCTGAAGAAAGGGGCTAAAAACACGGAGAAAATCTCTAATCCAGTATCCATTTTGCAGCCCATTCTTACAAAGGAAGATCGGTATGAGCATCAGTGATTTTTTTATCAGACAAGGCCAAGTGGTCGAGCTTAGCCGTTGAACTAGAGGTAAACTTATGAACTTCAAAACTTTCAATAATTCTAGACTTACCTTGGGAGGGCCTTGGCAATTTTGTTATTGAAAAGAGAGTGCAAAACAACATAAGAGTTTCAAATTTTGTTAGAATTGACCAAATAGTTATGATGTTATTGCGAAAACAAAGTAATTCCCAGGCAAGCCTTTGGACGACCTTGTCCATTATATCATTCGAAAGAGAAAGTAAAACAACTTAAGGGTTTCAAATTTCGTTAGAATCAGCCAAATAGTTATGATGTTATTGCCAAAACAAAATAATTCCACGGGTTACCTTTGGAGGACCTTAGCAATTATATCAATCGAAAGAGAATGTAAAACAAGAAGAGTTTCAAATCTCGTTAGAATCGGCCGAATAGTTACAATGATATTACCAAAACAAAAAAAAAAATAGAAAAACGAGGACCGACCGACATACTCGTAGTTAGATATAGAGGCGCACGCGACTAAAAACGAAAATATTCCAACTCCGAATCTATTTCAATGGTATAAGGACGGAAATAGCGGGAGGAAACGACTGAACAAACTTAGAACGTTTATCACGAGAACTCTTCTTAGAAGGTGAGGTTACCCTAGAAGAGGAAGCCTAGGAATGAGAGTGCGAAAGAGAAGATTTAGCCATTGCGCTGGGTAAACTATACCATTGGCGTCCTTTCCCGTATGCACGGAAAACATAGGATTCTTGAGTTGCCCACGCTCCGCCTATGTCAAAGAACAAAATCTGTAGCAAATCCAAATACAAATAGGGTGTTCATCAAGGTCAGTCCGATAGAGAGGTTTTGTTCATAGCGCCCATCTGGTGACTGATTCCAAGGGTACAAGTCACTGTATGGGAGTGAGATGTAGAGGTAGAGCAAGAAAGGGATAGAGAGAGAAAGTTTTGTTGAAACAGCTTTGGAACAACTACCGTCCCAGTGGACTTTCGCTGGTGACGATTAAGACAAAAAAAAGAACGGTGCATTCAAATCAGGTGGCATAAAAAGATATAATTAAAATAAAAACTGGTATAGAATTACAAAAAGGGAAGGATTCCAGACTATGATAATAAAACTAAACGGGAGGAAGCACGATTGAACTTCCCTACTAAAAGTTGTCGAATTATATTTTTTAAAGACGGGTGGTATAATGTAAGGAGTCTTGCGAGAAAGAGGCAGTCAAGTCGTATGTGGGCGACCGTAAACTTACATTACACTGAGGGCACTTTGGAATGGAAAGGAGTACTTTGCCGGAGGTGAGATGCCGATGGGTCAGTCAAGTATGACTAATTCGTAAGTGACAAAAAGCCACCTCGAAGGCCCGAAACTTTTGAGTACATGATCGCCAGTACCGTACCGACTTCTTAATATTCCATAATTTTAAGTTCATGCAGTCGTCCTACTCTTTTTACAACAGATCCCAACTCAATTCCTGATAAAATAAAATAAGTGAAGATGCTGGGACATCGAGGGCAGCAAACCCAGTGTGATAGAACGAGTTGAATCTGTGTTAAATTCAACTCCTATCCCATATTAGTTAAAACCTCGAGGTGGCCCACGTGCATCTTCGATTCGAGGCTTGGAGTCTTATCAACAGCTACCGGACGCCAATGTTTAAACAAGGAGGTTATCGTCCCCCCCGTTCGCCCCCATACGCCGACCTCGCCAGATCGAGTTAGGCTTATGGACAGATAAGGCATTTTTCTCCGGCCCAGCTGTGCGTTCCCTCCAAGCTTTCACTCCATTTTCCCCCCACGCCAAGGAGATGTCCTGGCTATTTATATGGAAACTTTACCACTAAGATCAGATTGGAGATCCAGATTTTCGTCGCGAAACATCACCACGACCCTCTCTCCCTTTGTGCGCCAAGGGACCTCGACCTCGAGATTCACCATCACTTGTCCAGAAGGAGGACAATATTCCTTGAGTGCCAAAGGTTCGAGCCTTTAGTGACGCCAAGTCCCCAAGGCATCCCCCCCCCCCTGTTGTTCAAGGAGAACAACATTAGAACAGCCATTGTTCGTTTTGAGCCCTTCGCCAAGAAACGGTTCTCACCCCCCCTGTTGTTCAAAGGAGAACAACATTAGAACAGCCATTGTTCTTGAGCCCGTAGACAAGAGACGGTTCTCATCCCCCCCTTTGTTCAGAAGAGAACAACCTAGAACAGCCATTGTTCGTTTTGAGCCCTTCGCCAAGAAACGGTTCTCACCCCCCCTGTTGTTCAAAGGAGAACAACATTAGAACAGCCATTGTTCTTGAGCCCGTAGACAAGAGACGGTTCTCATCCCCCCCTTTGTTCAGAAGAGAACAACCTAGAACAGCCATTGTTCGTCAAGCCGTTCGTCGAGTAACGGTTCTCCTTTCCAAGACGCCACGTCAGGATCCTTTTACCCCCGCCCCCCCTTCGGCTGGAACTCGCCAGCGGACCGAATATTCCTTCAAGTACCTTCCACTGCACCCTAATGAAGTTACGTAAGCCAAGCGTCACCTTTTGAGTATTGATCCCTTATTTGTCAATTCTATCCTGTGCTTTAAATGGTTTATCGAACCATCCCATCTCTTTAACTCCATATTTGTTTTACCTTTTTTGATCCCTTAAATCCTTGGATTAGCCCGAGTCTCCACGACCCTTTCCATTCTGTTTGTCAATATTTTCCGTTTTTGTATTGTTTAAAGTTATTATTAATAAAACTCTATTTTATTAATGATAGCAATATTATTATCCTTGAGCTCGGTTCCACTTCTTAAGCATTTTGAAGATACATAATATCGGCCGCCAGACAGTAAAACGCACTCTAAAGATAATTAAGGAAGTTCCCTCAACGAATAGTGTTATATATAGTATCGTCGGGAGTCATTCTACGACACCCAGCATCTCGGTCGGTGTGTTCATTTCAAGCAATTCCATTGTGAGTTGGGTTCCAACAAAAGGTGACCTTATATATGGTGGCGTTTTTGCTAAGTAACACGTGAACTTTTGACACCAGAGGATGAGAGGGGCAAAACTGGAGGAGGGAATCTAAACGCTTCCACAGTCAGTAAAAATTATAAAATCATTAAGAGGAAGGGAAAGGAAGAGTAAAAGACAAGAGAAATTGCAATTTTTTTTAACGCGCCGATCTGGCGACTGCCTTCAAGGCCATAAGGCACCATAATTAAAATTTCAGCCTAGTACTAACCTACTTTAAAATTCCAAAAAACAAACTAAACAAAAAAAAACGAACAAACAAAAAACCAAAGTTAAAAAACAAAAACAAAACAAGAAGCAAAAATAAGTAAGAAGAATGAAGCACGCTCCGGTGTCGAGGAGAGGCCCGCCTCCCCTTGGTACTGGAACATGTGACTAAAACCAAAGAGAGTTAAATTAAATGGAGGAGGTCAGCCTCTTCCAAAAATAAGATAGTCTACAAGTCTGTGTACACGAACCCGTCTAGATTAGAGGGGACAGGCAGTAGCGACCCTGCTCATCCCGGTACCGGGACAGATAACGAGCGCGAAGATCACCCAAACTGAGATATTCAACAAGAATGTGCCTAACAGTTTTAGGGACGACGCAGTCGCCGCAGTAAGGAGTAAGGGAACGCTCCACCAAATGTTAGTGTGTCTTGCGAGTGTGCCCAATAAGAATAAGACAGAAAGCGACCTGAAGCCGTCGTAGCATTTAGGGGTAGGTCAATGGTACAAATTTGGTCGCAGTGAAACGCAACATTTAAGTTCCCCTGTAATTTCCGATCTTATTTGCAAGACATCCAGGAGGGCTGCTCCTATGCATGCTATGTAGGCGGTGTGAGGAAAAGCGAAAGGCTATCTGGTCGACCAGTCGCCACGACTCTTTAGTGCTTACGTCGGCACGTTCATTCCCCGCAATTCCCACATGTCAAGGAACAGAAGATATTCTCGACATTCACCCGGCTCACGGCAACAATAATGTCACCGATACCTCGAACCAGAGGGTTTGGAGATTTATAAGCCCCGAGAGCACTTCTAACGCGAGGTAAGTCTCTAAAGATCACAATCTGGTCTCCGACCCGGGCACATCGCGTTATCTCCCGTACCAAGTGGTGTATTGCAACTATCTGGGTCATGAAGAAGGACATAGCTCCTGAAGGAACCCGTTGATTTCAAGCATAGGGGATACGGCGTGGAAACCGACCACCTCTTGGGAATTGGCGCCATCCGTATACTCTGGCATGGTTCCAGCGTCACACGAAGTGTGCTCCAAAACGGCTGAACGCACAACTCCCGGCGCTGTACAAGCTTTGGGAGCAGAGGCGTGGCGACAAGTGGTCAAAGGTGGTACCCTCCGTGTAGCGTCCTGGGCAGAACCAGGGAGGCCACCGACCCGAGAGCTATATCTAGCTCTCGAAAGAGTTTCCTGGCCCTAAACTCGAAAGGCTTAGGGTATGACTGCCGTCTCTCGGCGGCATAGGCACCGTCTAGATCGGCTGCCGATGCAGTGAGAGCCGTTGGTGACTGAGGAAGGCGCCGGGCTCTCACGTATAGGTGCATAATACACTGTGCACGGCGCAGAGCGAGTGGCATCTCCCAAGCATCGACAAGAAGGTTCTCAATGGGTAACGTGCAGAAGGCACCGGTCGCCAGTCGGAGATCAGTGTGGTGGATCGAGTTGACCTTCCGTAATACACGCTCGGTTCCACAGTAAGTAGTAAGGAGTAAGGGAACGCTCCACCAAATGTTAGTGTGTCTTGCGAGTGTGCCCAATAAGAATAAGACAGAAAGCGACCTGAAGCCGTCGTAGCATTTAGGGGTAGGTCAATGGTACAAATTTGGTCGCAGTGAAACGCAACATTTAAGTTCCCCTGTAATTTCCGATCTTATTTGCAAGACATCCAGGAGGGCTGCTCCTATGCATGCTATGTAGGCGGTGTGAGGAAAAGCGAAAGGCTATCTGGTCGACCAGTCGCCACGACTCTTTAGTGCTTACGTCGGCACGTTCATTCCCCGCAATTCCCACATGTCAAGGAACAGAAGATATTCTCGACATTCACCCGGCTCACGGCAACAATAATGTCACCGATACCTCGAACCAGAGGGTTTGGAGATTTATAAGCCCCGAGAGCACTTCTAACGCGAGGTAAGTCTCTAAAGATCACAATCTGGTCTCCGACCCGGGCACATCGCGTTATCTCCCGTACCAAGTGGTGTATTGCAACTATCTGGGTCATGAAGAAGGACATAGCTCCTGAAGGAACCCGTTGATTTCAAGCATAGGGGATACGGCGTGGAAACCGACCACCTCTTGGGAATTGGCGCCATCCGTATACTCTGGCATGGTTCCAGCGTCACACGAAGTGTGCTCCAAAACGGCTGAACGCACAACTCCCGGCGCTGTACAAGCTTTGGGAGCAGAGGCGTGGCGACAAGTGGTCAAAGGTGGTACCCTCCGTGTAGCGTCCTGGGCAGAACCAGGGAGGCCACCGACCCGAGAGCTATATCTAGCTCTCGAAAGAGTTTCCTGGCCCTAAACTCGAAAGGCTTAGGGTATGACTGCCGTCTCTCGGCGGCATAGGCACCGTCTAGATCGGCTGCCGATGCAGTGAGAGCCGTTGGTGACTGAGGAAGGCGCCGGGCTCTCACGTATAGGTGCATAATACACTGTGCACGGCGCAGAGCGAGTGGCATCTCCCAAGCATCGACAAGAAGGTTCTCAATGGGTAACGTGCAGAAGGCACCGGTCGCCAGTCGGAGATCAGTGTGGTGGATCGAGTTGACCTTCCGTAATACACGCTCGGTTGCGGATGCATAAAACTTGCATCCGTAGTCAAACTTCGAACGAGCAAAGGATCGGTAGAAAAGCAAAGCAGTAACCCTATCAGCACAAGTGCTCAACGTTACTGAGCAAAAAATGTCAATGGCGTGGGTACAAGAGACCTTAAGGGTGCGAATAAGAGCCTCCCAGGTGCAGTGTCGGTCAAAAACAAGACCAGGGAAACGGTGCGAATCTACCATTTCCAGGTGAACCCCGTTTATGAACATTTTCGGGTCGGGGTGGAGCCTTAGATTGCGGCAGAAGTGCACCACCTAAGTCTTGGCCAAGGAAAACCAAAACCTGTGGGCTTTGCCATAGCGAGAGATACGGTTCAAGAGATGTTCAAGGGAACCATGTGGGACACTTATCCTCATTTGATGAGTATTGAAGAGCTCTCGTAAATCCTGGACCGAATTCGAGCTTAAACGCCTCCTTCAATTTCCTCCATACACTCCTCACACTTTCAAGCAAAATCCCCCACGATGCAAATTATGCGATCCTGGTCTGTGGTGGGATGTGGACCTAATATTTTCAACCTCGTGATTGGGTTGGCTGCATTAAAAGCTGGTAGAACGATGGATGGGTGAGTGCCCCGGAGGCGGACATCCTGATCGAAAACAGCTGTATGGCTGATGGTTGCCGCCGGATTGCAAATCCTAGGGGGAGTTGCGAATGCCATTCTTACTTGGGTGGTCTTGATAGTTATAGGTGTGGTGACAGCCGACTGTGTGGCAATCGTAATTATAATTGCATTGTTCATGTTGTGTCAGGGGATATGTGTGGTAGAAACTTTATCCACGATTATTGAAATAAAATTTAAAGAGAAAAGTGAATAAGCTTGGAAAAAATGAAAAGAACTACGCATAGTCAATAAAGCAGTTAACAAAAATAGATAGAATGAATATATATATATATATATATATATATTATTTAAAGTACCACTTAATACTTACGATATCCCCAAGAGGATTTTCAAGGATATCGTGAGAGTGAAATTATTTCCAAGTTGCAGTGAAGTTTCAATATAGACGACTCAGAAGAAAACAAGGTCAGCTGACCAAAAAGTCGCGTGCCCTTCTTATTCTGACTTATGACCTTACGACCTTCAAAACATTAAAATAATTCCCGAAGTAACCATGGGAGGACTTTAGTATGGCCACATACCTTAGCATAACATAATAGAGAACAGACCAGCCTAGCATAGGATAGCCTAGTATAGCCTAAAAAAAGCATAGCCTAAGCATAGTCAATCATAGCATATAGCCAAGCCTAACCAAACATAGGATAGCCTAGCCTAAAATAGAGTAGCTTAGCTGTGCCTGGCCTAACCTAGCTAGCCTAGTATAACCTAGCATAGTATAGCATACTTTATCCTACCTTAGCTTAGTATAGCTTTAACTATCGTAGCATTAACTATCCTAGACATGTATAGCCTATACTATCCTCTTATACCCTAGTCAAGCATAACTTAGTATTGTCTAGCCTAACATACTATATAATATCCTAGCATAGCATTTTATAGCCTAAAGTAGCATAGTATATCCTATATCATATTATATCTTAGCATAGCTTAGCATAGTATAGCCTAGCCTATAATAGCCTAGCAGAGTATAGCCTATTCTAGGCTTGCATATCAGAGTATAGCATATTATAGGCTAGTCTAGCAGAGTATCGGCCGAATAGTTATGATGTTATTGCCAAAACGAAATAATTCCCAGGCTAACCTTGGGAAGACTTTGGCAATTATACCATTCGAAAGAGAATGTAAAACAACATAAGGGTTTCAGATTTCGCTAGAATCAGCCGATAGTTATGATGTTATTGCCAAAACAATATTTCATGAGCTAACCTTGGAAGGACTTTGGCAATTATAGTATTCGAAGAAGAATGTAAAACAACATAAGGTTTTCAAATTTCGCTAGAAACGGCCGAATAATTATGATGTTATTACAAAAAAAAGCAAAAAAACGGGGCGACCGACCGACAAAGTGAGATGTAGAGTCACTCGCGATTAAACTCGCACGCGATTAAAAATGGATGAGAGCTGGTGATAATTTGGGGACACGTGAATCAATTAAGTGGAGGGATGTTCCTTGTGCAGCGACCAATCGGAGCAAAAGACGTAATGGGAGCTCGAATTTTTAATACTCGCGGGCTGAAACTAACGTACGAATACAATTATAAAAATTTCTCGTAACTAGATGATCGATTTATTTAATTGAAACGGGTCTTGGGGCACCAATAAAGCATTGATTAATGAGTATTTTAGCCTAAATAACTGAATCCTTAACCTACTTTGAATTTAGATATAATTGGATTGGTTTCGAAGGTATTTCGTTCACCGAAAACGAGTTTCGTTAAAAAGGGGAACGATACAAAAGGAATACGAACGAGCGTCGGGAATAAATGCTTAAGATGACGAACCGGGTAAATATTTCTTGGAAGTAAATAAACTGGGAATAATTATCTACTGTATTATTGGGCATTTACATATATAAAATAATTGGTAATACTTGAGTTTATGGGCGCACGCTCCCCCCCCAAAAAATGATGACTGCTACACAGTATGCCTTCTATCCAGGCGCAACTGCACTGCTACTGCCTGAAAAGAGGTATTTATAGCAAATATAAGAACAGAGTCATCATGACAGGTGTAAATCGCGTAATCTCCCACCCCGGCCTCTGGCCAGTAGTGGTGGTGTCACAAAACCCTTAAACATGGGAAGGGTAGGCAGGAGGCACGCGCCCAGCATGGTCTCCTGCAGAAAAATAACTAACGGAACGGGAGGATACGAGCCTCCACAGCTATTTCCAGTTGGCACGGATTCAGCGGCAATTCCATCGAAGTATTATGCCCTTTGGACTAGTTTCGGAGGATATGCGAGAGCCCTTTTCAAGGAGAAGACCCTCACGGGAATGCGCTCTCGCCTTCGAGGACTTATAGAGGGAGGTTAGGCTCGCTATGCGAGTCATTTCCTACCTCTGCCTCGAAAGCTTTGGCGGGCGGGTCTATTTCGGAGGGGGTCTCTCCTTTGGAGGATCCACCGTGATTGTTTGCACAGAAAGGCTGAATTGCTATATTTAAGAGCAACGGAGAAGATTGGAATGACACAATTGAGAGTAGCAATTCAATTTTAACAAGTACAAAGGAAATCTTGATAAGTTATGGGCATTAATTTAGGTAAATTGAGACGACGATAGCGCCGCCTACTTTAGGATCTTTTCGCCAAAAATTAGCATTTTTAAGGTACTTTCGAAAGGGGGAGCTTCGCCCCCATACCTCCCACTTAATTGTGTGGAGTTGCACCTCCTTCACACCCCGCAATTTAAAAAAAAAACATCGTAATATTGCTAATTCGAAAGCCTAACACTAGATTCGAATGCAAAAGGCAATTGCTAAATGTTCTTACGCTTCTAGTTTTTCTACCGCCTTCCTTGACTATAGACATATAGGCCTTACCTTTCTTTGAACACAAAAGATAAACAACAGTTTCGTTCCCTTACCTTACAATGTTTCTGGCGCCGGATACTATGTGGCAACCGCACTCCAAAAATGGTGAATCCGATCCTTTAGTCGAGGAAACTTTCGGCAGAAGAAATGAAGAGCGAGATATTTCCGAAAGAATTTTTCTCTTCTGCCAATTAAAAATGCCACTTTAGTCTCGCGAATGCACAAAACTTTGATAAATAAGCGTTCGAGATTGAGATCGCACTCAACTTCACATATCATTTTGAACAAATGAGGTCGAATAAAATTAACAATCGCCCGTAGTAAATGCAGTGTGGGCCTAAACTTATCTGCCTTGTGATTTGTCAAAAAGGATGTTATGCCAGGTTAATGGGTATACCAATTTAATTTGATAAGCTGAATAACATTTCTTATATAACTTTTTTGATTAGAAGACTCTAAAACTCAGGAAATGAGGGCGCTATCGTCGTCTTAAATTACCTTAATTTAGATTGAATGTGATGCTCAGTTGGTGGTTGGAAGATATAAACGCACGAGGCATAGACAAGCGGGGGACTGGAATTAAAAACGAATAATTGATTGTAGAAATATTGTTGATAACAACCCTTGTCTCACAAGTGGAGTCAACAAGAGTGGCTTTGGGTGCGGAAGAAAATACAAGGGCAAAAGAGGTTCGACTCTGATTGGCTAATTTAAACTGCGTCAGACAAGGGTTGCGATTTGGGGGGAACAACCGTACTGATACGTAATGGGAAAAGACAGTATTGGAATATCTTACATGACTTGGAGTGTCGTATATGACTTTAGTGCGATATGGCGATATGTGTAAGTTCTTAAACGGCGAAAATGCTCATGGCATTTTAAAAAGTTTTAGCAGCTGGCCAAAAATGACAGCTGCTACACAGTATGTATGCCTTCTATCCAGGCGCAACTGCACTGCTACTGCCTGAAAAGAGGTATTTATAGCAAATATAAGAACGGAGTCATCATGCTGGGTGTAAATCGCGTATCCCCCTCCCCGGCCTCTAGACAGTGGTCGTGGAGTCGCAAAACCCTTATACATGGAGGAGGTAGGCGGGGGGTACGCGGCCAGCATGGTCTCCTGCAAAAAATAGCTGATGGGGAACGGGAGGAGACGAGCCTCCACAGCTATTCCCAGTTAGTACGGATTCAGCGGCAATTCCATTGAAGTATTATGCCCCCTGGACTAGTTTGGATGATATGCGCGAGCCCTTTTCGAAGAGAAGACACCCATGTGAAGGACCGTACCCTTCACGGAGGCTGAACTCCTGGCGCTGTGGCATCACTCTACCTTCTACCAAACCACTTATTCTTAACTTCACTGGCATTCGTACCCCATTCATTAACGCTTCATATTTTCCTAACATTCTTGCATTTACTAATGAGATCTAGGCCCCTGTGTCAACTAGTCCACAGGAAACGCATTCATCCACTTTTACTTTCACAATTCCAGGGCCTCCATGTTCACAATACACCATCGGTATCACACGGAACTCATTTGCCAAACATACATCCTCTTCCCCAAATTAATTTACTTCATTCTCTCTTGGTTGTGTTTAGTATGGAACCTCATTCATGACCATACCACCTTGGGTGACCCTGCCAGGAGTTTGAAATTCCCAAAGGCATCGCTCTTGGAATCAGTGGAGTACTCAAGCCCTTCCCTGGTATATGATAATATTTTCCTGCTTGCCCTTTCTTCACAGGCCCTGCAAGCCCTAATAAGTATAGTGCTGCTGTCTTTGGAGAAGGGTGGCATGAATATTAACAAAGATAAGCTCTCTTGCATTTACGAAGTTGGTTAGCAATTCAATTCAATGGGAAGACAAGCAGTCTCTACCCGGTTTCAGAAATGGCCGGACCAACGCCGTTCTCTTACTGCGTGGAGAACGGCGTTGGTCCCTGGATCGGGATCCAATTAAAAAAATATCTGGTAAGAGTGGTTCCGTACGGAGATGGAGGTGCCCGTAAATGTCGTAATGGATATTGTCTAGGCCCGAGAACGTGAGAGAGAACCGAAACACGCGGAGCGCATCTCGGCGGTAGTGAACAGACAATTTCAGGACTCTTGTCCACTGGTTGAGAAACGCAGGGCTTCACCCTCCCAACCGGGCTCGATACATCTAAACTCTGCCTGGTAGCGCTCAACGCTGCTAACATCAACAAAAAAGGAGGCCAATATATTGGCGAGGCTTGCGGGATGGCAGGCGATAGAACTATTCATCTTAATGCCAGGAGTAGAGTGACCAGCATATCGACCCCTGATTTTGTTAATCCTCTTTCACAGAAGATCTGAAGAGGTAGTGGAAAACAAGGAATCAACATATGCCCTCTAGGAGTCAATGCGTGCTTGACGTAAAGTTCGTCGGCGAATGGCTCTAGTTCGATTTCTGTCATTACGGTTCTGAAGGGTTGGGCTCCTATGAAACCGCGCATGAGCCATTTATAGGTGTTGAAAAACGGTTGTGAATGGTTTGGTTGCCAAAGGTGATTTGTTACCTAGTTTTGGTACCACTCCAGGGTAGCCGGGAAGGGTTCTTTCTTCGGCTTTGCGGCTACCGATTCGATTCATCTAGGGGGTGCTTTTACACGTGAGGCACTGATTCCAAAGTATAGTTATCTTTTTTTCTTGAATGAAGGAATTTTTCTTGATAATAGTCTGGGTAATGGTGATCAGGGATTTCTTTAAGGGTAAATAAATCTATGGTGTTGGATTCAGTATTTTTTATTTGGCGGGAACTTAGAAAGTATTCAGATTATCTCTCTTCTTTTGTGCCTCTGCATCATATTGTACTTTCCAATTTCTTTTTTATGTAAACGATCCGCATACATGGCGGTAATTAACAGATACCTATGAACTTAATTTTTGTACATTCGATATGAGGTCCAATTAACAATAAATTTGTACATTGTGCTCACATTAAATTATTTTACAATGTTTTACATTATTATAGAATCTTACAAATGTTATTTAATTATACATTATTAATTAATAACATAGTTTTCTTTAATATTTACTCAATAAAATCGCTTCATACTTAGAGCATTTAATGGATTAAAATAGACGTTTTCGGGGAGTTTATTTTATTGTATATTAATTTTAACAGAAATAAAACAAAGCCATTATATTAATTGGTTTTCTATAAGATTAAATCCATTTAAGAGCTAACTTTAGATATTCAATTAGCGGACATGGTGACGTCTGAGAAATATCCCTTCACTATTTGGCAAATGTCACCATATCTCTCATTTTAGGGCTTAAAGCACAAATTACACTGTATAACAAATTTCAGTGTCAAGAAAAAAAACAGATTTCATGTGCATTTTATTGTGAAGTTGAGTGTGCTGAATTCGAATTTGATAACAAAAATGTCCCATCACATAACATTTTCTTTTAAATTGCCGATTTAATCATTATGCAATTGATACCCAGGGGCGGCTCTAGTATAGAGGCTGCAAGGTTGCAGACCCCTCCCAATCTAAAATGTCGATTAATACGTCTCTACAGTCTCTATTTTATTTAAAGTGTTGTATTATACCAAAATGAGATTCTAAACTAAACTGATTTTTATATATTAATAATGTCACAACATAAAGATAACTTCCACACCAAACAATGATAAATAAAAGGTTATTTAAATTAATAAAATATAATATAAATATTGGGCCTACAGCGGAGAGATTTAAATTTTAAGGCTGCATTCGTGCAGACTTTTAGTTCTATACAAAGTACTGTGGAATGAATGTGTTTACATATATCTGCTGAAAGTTGACCAATTTAAATTATACTTCCGTCACAGTGTTAATATCAAACCACTAAAAACTAAATTTTCAAATACTTTATTGGTAAATAAGAAGATAATGATATGACATGAAGCAAAATCTGGATCTTTTAAGTATGCAGCAAATGCAGACTGATCCCGATAAATTTGCAGGCAGCAAGCACGGTGATGCACCATAAACCGGACTACTCACGGCAGTGTTTGGTCACTGGTTATCAAATTTCGTCAGTCGTCTGTGATTGTTTTCTTTGTTAAGACAATCTTGCTTTTTTCAATTAAATTTATTATTGTGATCCATATTTAAATTGGTAAATATGTAGACGAGTGGCCCGGCCGATAAGACGTACTATTTTCGTCCGTGTTCCAAAATGTTTCACGTTTTTGGAGTACATTTAAGGGGACGGCTCGTGTGGGGGTAAACACAAGGGGAGGACCACACTATGAATATCCTAAGTTTCATTAAATTTGGGGGGGTCTGGGGGGCACAGCTCCCAGTATATAATCCTAATTTTTTTATAGAATAATGTTCTGACGTTTACAGAGGTGAATGCTTTAACTGCATCATGTCAGCGCCTTTAATCGTTTTGTGAATTATAATAGGAGTTGGGGTAGACGTCAGAAATGCTTGATTTCATTTTTTTTCCCCACTTAATAGCTTTTTATTATCCTCATTCGGAGTCATTTTTATTTGTCAATATATTTTTCCCCATTTTACTATTTTTATTACCTTCTTTTATACATTTAAATCTAATTAGCTAGCTCGTTTTAAGGAACTACTTATTTTTTTACCCAATTGCATATCATAGAGATGTTTTATACGTAGTTTCAAAATCGTATCGGTTGGTGAAAGTGTGTCCGTCGTTTATTTCCGAATTATTAACTCTAGTTTCTGCTAGAGAAAAATCTGTAACCTCTTTGGACGTTCATAATTTAGTTAAAATTAAAAGCGATTGCGAGATTTGTGGCCGGGCATTAGATGTGGTAAATATGTAGATGAGTGACTCGAACGGCGGGACGTACTATTTCATCCGTAGTTCAATCCCTGCATCCGGAAGAAAAACCAACAGTTCGACGCCTATCTTGTAAGCTATATTTCGAATAGGACTCAAACAGCGTGTTTCGTTTGTTTTGTTCGGGCAATTTTGTAAAAAAAAAAATGGCCTACGTAAACAACGTTTGTTTACTTTCGGGCATTTTTTTTAGAAAAAAAATTGCGCCAGCTATAATTCGAAAAGGACTCAAACGCGCATGAATATTCCGACACGGGTGAACGATAATATTTACACAAAATATTTTTTTCCGGCCGGGCCGCTCGTCTACATGTTTACCTTTAAATTATCCTAGCTAAAACTCTTATTTCTTCCTTACATACAAGCCATGGGAAATACAGTGGCGTATTTGAAATCAATTAAATTTTCAAACCTAACCTATCTTGATAAGGTTGAAATTAAAAAAAAGGCCGTCCAAAAGCTGCTTTGAATATAGAAGAGACAGGTAAAAGTAGAAATAAGGAATACGTTCGCAGATTTTCTGTTCTGTTTCCATGTTTATTATTTGCAGGAGAATGTGAATGGACAACGAATGGCATTTCTACTTTTAAAAACTTACCTCCAAAGATAATAAAGCACCAGCATAGTCAAAAGCATTTGAATAACGTAGTGAATTTATCTTTTCTGGGTAAGATGAATATCATAAATCAGCTGAGTGAAGAATATAGACATTCGATTGGCAGACATAATGAATTAGTGAAAATAAATAGAGCCGTGCTATCTAAAATCATTGATTGTATATTATTCTGCGGCAAATTTGAGTTGCCATTAGTGGCCATGATGAGAGTTACTCCTCCCAACATCCAGGAGTACTTCGCAGTTTGATTGATTTCTTGTGTAAATCAGATCCTATGTATAATAGTTTAGAATCTCATTTCCGAACTGCTACAGCTTTTAAGGGAATTTCAAAAACGATTCAAAACGAATTATTAGATTCTATATTAGTTCTTTGCAAAATCAATATCAAGGATGAGATTAAAAAAACTGATTACTTAGCTGTAGTGTGTGATGAAACTAAAGATATTTATAATAAATCACAAATGGCGATAGTGTTCAGATATGAAATAAAAAGAAAACTCATTGAGCGGTTTTGGGGTTTCTTTAACCCTTCAAATCTCACTGGAGAAGCTTTATCGGAAATGAACTAAATAGTTTACTATCTAATTAGGAGAAACTTATTGTTCAAACTTATGACGGAGCTCCTGCTTTTAGTGGAAAGGAGAAAGGCGTCCAAGCAAGAATAAAAGAAGTCTATAAAAATGCTCATTATTTACATTGTTACGCACATCTACCGTGCAAAGGAAGAACACCGAATATACAAATTTTCCAAATTTGAGTTATATATTGACTCTTATTTAGTTCGATCCGTAGATTCCATTTCTGGCATTGGTTTACACCCATCTTTCACTCGTTTTGAGTTATAAATTGGCCACACACCGAATATACGCGACACTACCATGGTTAACATAGAAGAAACACCGAATATGCAAAATGCAGAGGTTAAACACCGATTATACGGAATATTCGGTCTGTTTCATTTATATGTAGCACGATATCCAGACGTAAAACACCGAATATGCAAGCTTTCTATTAATTTATTGCCGCTCCCCTCATGCAGCAACCTGTTTTTTCCTGAACAAATTGTGAGCTACGCGTCTGTACTGAAATGTACAAAGAGAGTTTTTTTCTGCCTATGTCAAGTTTTATCTTTTTAATTCAGTCGGAGATAATCTCGTCGTTAAAGCAGAAAGGCTGGTAGCCATGGCTTGCAATTACAATACACCATCAAACGTCTTCCAATTTTTAAAAGAATTTCTATTCTATCTCAGCACAACGTGCGCTCTGGGAAGGCCTCAGGCCTTGAAGAGCGCATTACAAAATACTTATTATTATTATTATAATTGTCGGTCTATAAACGGGTAATTTAGGATTTTTTTTTTATTTGGATCCAGATTATGTTCTCTTTTGTGCATTGTGTGTGTTTACTATGTTCACGGCACTGCGCGGCTGCCTGCATCTCTTGCCGAATCTCCGTCATTTAACTTTCAATATCGTTTATCTTTAATATATCGTTGTTTATATATATTTATATTCAGGAGCAAGCCTTAAATATTGGTATGCCTCTAAGTTATATGTGTGTCCATTTGTTAACACAAAAATACTTGCACCGTTATACTGTGTATACAATTTTTTTTTTTTTTTTTTTTAAGAGCTCATCTGGCGACTGCCTACTTGGGCATTAGTCGCCGTATTAAAACTGGCCTAGTTCTAGGCTACTTTAAAATGAAATTAAAGAGAGAAAAAAACAAAAACAACACCCCAAAAGGGAGAAAGGAAGGAAGCTGGTGCGTCGGGGAGAGGTCCCCCCGGCGCAGGAGCGTGCAACTAAAGAAAAAAAACAAACAAACAAAAAACAAGAAATGCAAAAAAACAACAAAAAACAACAACAAAAACAAAACAAACAAACCTTGCTTAAATAATAGGGAGAAGGCCGGCCTCCCCCAAGAAGTCAACAAGTCCACAAGTCAGTGTGCACGAATCTGTCCCGAGCACACGGGACAGGCGGTAGCGACCCCGCCCATCCCGGTACTGGGATAGGTATCGTGCGCGAAGATCACCCAGACTGGGACATTCGACAAGAATGTGCCGAACAGTCTGGGGGACGACGCAGTCGTTGCAATAGGGCGCAGGCGAGCGCTCCATCAGATAGCGATGCGTCACACGAGTGTGTCCGATTCAGAGACGACAGAAAGCAACCTGAAGCCGCCGCGGCATTGGGGGATAGGTCCATGGGAACAGTCGCGGCGCAATGGCACGCAACTTTAAGTTCCCCTCGACCGTCTCCCATCTTCTTTGCCAAGCAGTCCGAAGAGCTGCCCGTATTCCTGCCATGTAGTCGGTGTGAGGAAGAGCGAAACGCTGGTCCGGTCGCAGAGTCCTCGCGGACTCTTTGGCGCCCTCATCGGCGCGCTCATTCCCCGCAATTCCTACATGTCCAGGAACCCAGCAGAAGATAATCTCGACATCTGCCCGGCTCGCCAAAACCGTGGCGTCACGGATATCGCGAACCAGGGGATACGGAGATTCCAATGCCCCGAGAGCACTCAGGGCGCTTTGTGAGTCGCTATAGATCACAATCCGGTCTCCGAACCGGGCACGTCGCGTAATCTCCCGTACCGAGTGGTGTATTGCCACCAGCTCGGCCGTGAAGACAGACGCAGCGCCTGGTAGAGCCCCGCTGACTTCAAACAGAGGGGATACGGCGTGGAAGCCGACCCCCTACTGGGACTTGGAGCCATCCGTATACACTGGCACGGTACCAGCGTGACACGATGTGTGCTCCAAAAAGGTCGAACGCAATACTCCCGGCGCAGTACAAGCTTTGGGAGCAGAGGCGTGGCGACAAATAGCCAAATGTGGTACCCTCCAGGGTGGCGTCCTGGGCAGAACCAGGGGCGCCACCGGCCCGAGAGCTATATCTACCTCTCGAAGGAGTTTCGTGGCCCTAAACCCAAAGGGCTTAGGGTATGACTGGCGTCTCTCGGCGGCATAGGCACCATCGAGATCAGCTGCGGATGCAGTGAGAGCTGTTGGCGACTGAGGGAGGCACCGGGCTCGCGCATACAGGCGAGTGATGCACTGCACGCGGCGCAGAGCGAGTGGCATCTCCCCAGCATCGACCAACAGGCTCTCAATGGGGGAAGTGCGGAAGGCACCGGTCGCAAGGCGAAGGCCGGTGTGGTGGATTGAATCCACCTTCCGCAATAAACGCTCGGCTGCGGATGCATAAAACTCGCATCCGTAGTCGAGCTTCGAGCGAACAAAGGATCGATAAAAAAGTAAGGCGGTAGCCCTATCAGCGCCCCAAGCGCTGAACGTCACGGAACGGAGAATGTCCATGGCGCGGGTACAAGAGACCCTAAGGCTGCGAATATGAGCCTCCCAGGTGAGGCGTCGGTCGAATACAAGACCAAGGAAACGGTGCGACTCAACCACATCCAGGCGTTCCCCATTAAGAAACAAATCTGGGTCAGGGTGAAGCCGTGGATGGCGGCAGAAGTGCACCACCTTAGTCTTGGCCAAAGAAAAGCGAAACCTGTGCGCTTCGGCATAGCGAGAGACGCGGTTCAATGCCTGTTGGAGTCGACGCTCCAGAGTTGGCATCTGGGCCGCGCCAAAAGAGATCGAAAGGTCGTCCAGGTAGAGCGTAGCGTGAACATCTTCCGTCCGCACCGAGGTAATGCCGTTGATGCTCAGGGCAAAGAGTGTGACACTGAGGACACTTCCCTGCGGGACACCCTCTTCCTGCTCCTTTGGGGCAGAGAGGGCTCCCCCCACCCGTACGCGGAATCGACGATCTCGCAAAAATTCAGATATAAACATTGGGAGGCGTCCCCTCGCCCCCATCGTGTGGAGAGTCTCCATGATACCGTATCGCCATGCGGTATCATAGGCCTTCTCCAGATCAAAAAACACCGTGGCGTAGTGCTGTCTACGAAGGAAAGCCTCGCAGACGGCATTTTCCAGTCGGAGCAGAGCATCCGACGTGGAGTGAAACTTACGGAAGCCGCACTGTGCAGAAGACAGATGGCCTCCGCTGTCCAGGAAATGGGCTAATCTAACATTTACCAATTTCTCCATCAACTTGCACACGCAAGAGGTTAGAGAGATTGGGCGGAAACCGGTCGGAGTAGAGTGATCTCTCCCCGGCTTGCGAAAGGCGAGCACAGTAGCGATTCGCCAGGAGTCTGGGAGAAGACCTTCCACCCAGATCCTGTTGAACAGATCTAACAGAAAGGCCATGCCTCGCTCACCCAGGTGTCGAAGCATGGCGTACGGGACATCGTCCGGACCATGGGCGGTGTCCGCGCACGAAGCGAGAGCAGAACGCAACTCACTCACAGTAAACTTGTCGTTGAAGGGTTCTCCGCCTCTGGAGGTAAAGTCCAGCCGGCGGCCTTCCGCGACATCACGACGTGCATTGAATTCTGGCCGAGCAGCATCACGGCTAGAGAATGCAGAGAAAGCGGTCGCTAAGGATTCCGCCACGGACGCGGGGTCCGAGATTGCGGTCCCATTCTCCTGGAGAACGGGAGGGAAGTCCTGCGAGAACTTGCCCAGAATCCTTTTGACTCGCTTCCACACCTCAGCTAAAGGGGTCTTCCCGTTAAGTGAAGACACGTATGCCCGCCAAGAAGAGCGGCAGGCGTGCTTCGAAATATACCGGAACCTAGCCCTAGCCCGACGAAATTCAGCGACAGTGAAATCGTTCGGGCGGCGCTTATAGCGCATGTAGGCATAACGCTTCTGTTTGAGGGCCGTCTCACACTCGGCCGACCACCATGGGAGTGGTCGGCGTGCAAAACAGCCAGACGTCCTAGGAATAGTAGTCAGGCCCACGGCGATAAGGTTGCCGGAGAAGAACTCAACGGCCTCATCTACCGACCTAAACTCCTCGACTGAGATAGAGAATTCAGTCATTTCCTGAAATGCAGGCCACCGCGCCCGTGCCAAGCACCACCGAGGTGGTCTCTCAGGCGGCAGTTGCCCTGAAAAGGATATTTGAATGGGAAAGTGATCACTACCATGGAGGTCATCGACCACCCCCCAATCAAAATCAAGCTGTGCATCCGAAGAGCACAAAGATAGGTCAAGGCAAGAAAATGAAGCGGTTCTCGGACAGTGATGCGTAAACTCATCCACGTTTAGGACACCCATCTCAAGCTCTTCGATCAGATCGGCAAGGACTTGTCCCCTGGGATTTATGGTGTAATCTTCCCAGAGAGGATGCCTGCCGTTCAGATCTCCAAGCAAGAGATAGGGCCTCGGCAACCGTGCCACGACGCGGCGGAAGTCCCCCGCGTCGAAGTCAGCTGACGGTGGAATGTACGCAGAAATGATAGTATACCTCCTATCCAGGTGCAGCTGCACAGCCACTGCCTGTAAGGAGGTATCTAAAGAGAAAGGAAGAACGGAGACATCATGCCGGGTGTAAACCGCGCATCCCCCAGCCCGGCCGTCCCGCGGTGGTGGGGTTGCAAGACCCTTATACCCCGGGAGGGCAGGCAGTGGGCACGCGCCTAGCATGGTCTCCTGCAAAAAAATATCTAACGGGGAACGGGACGAGGCGAGCCTCCGCAGCTCCTCCCAGTTGGCCCGGAGTCCACGGCAATTCCATTGAAGGAATATGCCCTCCAGGCCTAGCTCGGAGGAGACGCGGGGGCCCTCCTCGAATTGAAGACCCTCACGGGAATGGCCGTACGCTTCCCGGGGGCAGAACCCCGGGCGCTGTTGGCCGGACAAAGCGCTAGAGGCGCTGTCGCCTTCGAGGACTTATTGGGGGAGGTTGACCTCGCCATGCGAGTCTTTTCCTCCCTCCGCCTCGAAACCTTAGGCGGGCGCTGCGACTTCGGAGGCGGGGGGCCCTCTTTTCGAGGAACCACCGTCTCCGAGCCACTCGCTCCACCTCGTGGCGTGGGCGAAGGAGCCGAAGCTCCTTTGTTGCTGTCCTCCTTTCGGGGGACAGCTTTAGGAACCCCCGAAGATGGCCTAGCGACCATCTTCAGGGGTGTTGCCTCCTGTGAGTCTAACGACTCGGTGGAGGCGCGTGGCCGTTTCGCCTTACGGGAAACGGTCACGCTGGGGGAAGAGGGGGGAGCCCTGGTTTTAGCCGGGGCTGGGTGTGAACCCTTTTTGCCGCCAGCTCTACCAGGGGAGCGCCCGGGTGTAGTAGAGCCCGCAGAAGGGCTCCGAATGGGCGCGGAAACAACCGTGCTCGTTGGCCTGGATGGGCCAGGAGCAGAGGGTGCCTTTCGAACTACTGAGGCATATGACGTCCCAGGCAGAGCTGGGCGCGCCAGGACCAAGTCCTTAGCCTCGCGGAATGAGAGTCTATCCTGGGCCTGAACGGCCAGGATTTCTTTCTCCAGGAGATATGCACCACATTGCTTCGAAGAAGCAGGGTGCGGCTCTCCGCAATTGACACACTTGGCCACACACGATTTGGACTTATCGTGTGCGACCTTGGAGCAATTTACACAGACTTCGGGTGACCCCGACTTTGCACGTCTACATGAGCGATTCGTATGGCCGAAGCGGTGACAGTAATAGCACCGCCGCGGCAGTGGCACGAATGCCTTCACGCGGTAGCGGTACCAACCGGCACGCACCGACTCAGGGAGCTTGTCACAGTCGAACGTGACGAAGAGTGTAGCGGTGGGTCTCGAAGCCCCTCCCTGTTTTCTCATCACACGTTCGACCTTGACCGCCCCATGGTCGGCCAGCTCTAGGGTGATGGAGTAGTCAACGAATTCCCTCGCATAAACTACTCCTTTTACAAAGTTCATGGTAGAGTCCTGCGTCACACTCACCGGGGTGCCCTGAAGTGTCCGAAGAGCACTTATCTTGGCCACCTCGGAAGGATTCACCGCATTCGCTAGAAGGCTTCCGTCCGAGAAACGGGTCACCTTCGGCTATCTACCAATTACACTAGCTAATCCTCTCCTCTGATGGATCATGTTGCCCTTGGCCAACATGCTGCCATCAGTGGAGTGAATAACGATGAAGCGTTCGAAGCCAGCGGGCTCGAAAACGCCAGGTAACCTCTGAATCAAGGTCCCCGATGTTATCGAAGCTCCGCCCTGCGCACTTTTTGTCTTTGTCATATTCAGTGGCTTTGCACCCGTGGGGGCACAGGGGCCGGATGTGCCGATCTTGGCTTGGTCGCTTGCCAAAGTGGCAGAAGACCAATCCGTCCCCGCAGCCCTCGTGGATGGAGAGGAGCCCCGAGTCTTGTTGGTCTTTTTAGTATTTTTCTTTTTTGGAGAGGAGGGCGGGGAACGAACCCGCTTTCCACTTCCGCCGGCAGAAGCCGCTAGGACAGATGGACCGGCCTTAGCCAGGTTTTTCTCCGAAATGGAGAAGGTCCCGGTGGGCGCAGGGGATTCATCCGGAGGAGATCCCTCCCCTCCTTGTCCTGCCTGAGAATCCACAGCCGTTTGATGAGGACCTTGCATAGGGGCGGATTCGGGTTCGGTGCTTGGCGCCAAGCCCGGATTCTCCCCCATGGAAGGCCCTACCGTCTGAGGCTGGTTTTCCTCAAGGACCATGTCTATCACATGAGGGGCCTCCAGTTGGCCATCCCCTCCCAGGACATCGCAGGTCCCCTTGGCAGCGTCATAAGTCTTTAGTGGGGAGGCACAGGCCTTGACCCCGGCAAGGTTTAATATTTTTGCCAGCAGGTCTTTTGAGGGAAGCGACCGAAGGGGCCTGGCTTCCCTCTCCCCCCTAAGGGGGTTTGCCCTACCGAGCCGCTTGTACGAGGGGCGGTCGGCAATGGGCTGCCTGCTGGCTTTCTTGGCAGTCCCCTTAGAAAGCATAGGAGGGACTGCCGCTGGAGATAGGGAGGTGCCCGAAAGCACCTCCAGAGAAGGGGGTGAGGGGGAGTCCCCTACACCCGTAGGCGTAGGAGAGGAGTAAGCCTCCTCTCCGGTTAAAGAGGTATGGAGGGTCCCCTGCGCAAGCACAGGGGGGGGGGACCTCCATCTTTTCTGTGGAGCTGCACGAGGGCGGCTCCGTTGTTGTTATAGGGGGAATTAAGGGGAGATGTTTTTTTGTTTCATCATTGGGCATGGTGACCCTCTTTGTTTTACGGGACGCAATCGCTCACCACCTCTTGCAGTAGCCCGCACTGCAAGAGGTGCTTACAGGCCCGGCAGAGCCAGGCGCCGCCATTTGGGACCACCCCTCCCGCCTGGTGGCCTGGCAGTCCTTCGGCATGGCGGCTCCACCTTGAACACGGCGTAAAACGGATAGATTTTGAAGACGAGAGGAAAAGGGATGTGAGGAAGGTATGGGTGGGGATGAAGCAGGTTATTAAAAGCCAACCACCCCAGACCGGAGCTCAGGGGTTAGGGGACATTGTCCCCTCCCCCCTCAGCCCCGATCCGGGACGATTGGCTGAGAAGAAGGTCAGCTTCTACCCTGTGAAATTAGAGGCTGACCAGAGAAAGTTGTGGGAGAGGTTGTATGAAAAGCGACGAGGTAGGATAGGAATACAGGCTATCTGAAGGAAGGAAGAGAGGCTAAGCTGGGGCCGGACGGGGCGCTGGATCCCGTCAGCACGGCGGCCAGGATGGCAAATCGCCGCGCCCCTTACGGGGATGGTGTTCATGGAAAAATTGAACAGGTAATCCGGAAAAAGAAGAATCTGTATGATATGAGAGACCTCTTCGATTCACTGGAACTTTCAACGAAGAGAACAACGGTCTTAGAAATGCAACTTTATGATTTTAAGGCCTACGAAAACTTGTCAAGGTTAAGAACAACCCGAAGAGTGTCTTCTGCGAATAATATTCCTCCTTCACAAGATTTATGTGAAGTCCGATTTGAGAAAGGTCTGCACGGACTGATCTATATAAAAAAAACATTTCAGGACTCTGGAACTAAAGTTAAATTTATGAAAGAAATTATTCCACGCAGTTATTCGGCGAAATATTCATCAAATCCCAAAGGGTTTCAAAAAGAAAAATTAGATAAAATTCACTCAGGTCTTGTTATGAGAATGCCTATTTCCCGTCGAGCATTTTGGAATAACCTCCCTACTAGTGATAATATCTTCGATCTCTTAAATTCTAGAGTAGATTAAACATCAAAGTCTTATGAATTTACCTCGTTAAGTTTAAAATGGATTTACTTTTTGTGTATTTAGTCATTTTAACTTAAAAAGGAATATAACTACAGTTTTTGTGAAGTTTTATCCTTTTACTCAGATCGTTTTAAATATGACTTTATGTTCACTATTTTCTTTATTAAATTAAGGATATTTCAAACTAATATTAACATGCAAATAGAAAGATAAATTCATTGCATTTTTTAAGGATTATGTTTGGTTTGTATTTTTATGGTCAAAATAGCAATAAAAATTACATAGATTTATAGGATTGTTTATACCTTCCCAATGACTTGTTAAAAATTCTAATAATAAACAAAAACAGTGATGAATGTATAATGTAATGTGGTTGCCATAATTATAATGAAGTCTGATTGCTTAATGTTGTCAATAATACAAAGTGAAAACACCGAATATACGTATAATCGGTGTCTCATTGTTGAATATTAATGATCATTCAAGAAGAAAAACACCGAATATACTTATATTCGGTTTCTTTTCTCTGCATTTGTGGTGAATAGTAATCCACAAACCAAAGGAAAAACAGTTTTTGTGCAACTGAGCCAAAAATATAAAATTAATGCACAAAAGAAAGTACAAATATGAAAGATGACGCCCATAATGGAGTAAATACATTAAACGTTTAACAGAATCTTGAAAATAGACTATTTTGGGGGGGCATTGCAATGAAGGAAAACTTTGAACGCTTCTGTAAAGTTATTATTTTGTATATTCGGTGCTCTTTCTCTGCACGGCAGAGTCATCAACTGAACTTAATAATTGAGAAAGCAACAATCAAAATTAGCAAAGCGAGTTTTTTTCAATAGCTTGTCTGGAATTCATCCATTCCTTTCAAAATCCCCACAAAGAATAGCTAAATTAGAAAAAAATGCTCATCAAATTCCACAAGTATCAGCAACTAGATGGAATTTTAAAAGTCGAACAGTAAACGCTATATACGAAAGAAAAGATGAACTAATCGAGTGCTGCAACATTTTACAAACCTCTCAATCAAAGGAAACTGGACTTGCAGCGGATGGTAATTAAAAGAATGCTAAATGATCTGGAATTTACCTTTTGGCTGGAATTCTTCAGTAAAATAATGCCACAAGTTAAAATTTTATTTGGACAATTTCAATCTAGGTGTATTAAAGCAACAACTGCACAATCCTATGTAAACAAATTTACTGCTGCTATTGAAAACGTTAAGCACGAATATAAACACTTGAACAAAGCAACTTAAATGAAGAAAATAAAAAGAAGAAGTTTTCAAGT